>CAXKVV010001571.1:0-28997 GCA_964058805.1 Schoenoplectus triqueter
CGAATAGCATGCGATTAATGACTTACGCTCAAGTCTCTCCTATGCCCTTTTGTTAATGTGAGCAACTTGTGCTTAAATTAGTTTTTATCATATATATGGAGAGTTAAACACGGACAATTTTATATTTTGTCCTTTTGAGAAGTTTGAGATAAATTGTGGTCCCCTTCAAATTGTTCAATTTTCCAGACGTAACAGATACAAATGTTATTGTATCCGTTCACTTTTCCATCACGATAATACAAACCAGACGTAACAGATGTACTCATGACATTCTTTTATAAAATTAACAATTTAATATATATTCCAAATGAAATTCTTGTATCTCTTTTTAATATAAGAAAAGATAGTTATTTTCTAAGATTTATTTTGTTACATTTCGAATAACATTAATCTTATTTTCAATACATTAGGGACTATAATTAGATGGAAAGACGTTTAATATTCTTTCTATTTGTAGGTACTACAGAAATTATAAAAGTATTTTGCATATATATATTTCCCACTCCCAAAAATCGTAGATAATTTTTTGGGGTTAAAGACAAGAATCCTCTTTTCCTTTTTTCTTAACAAGACTTCCTCCTAAGATTGAGACAGTGAAATGACCTTACTTGATGCCTGTTGATTATCTATTTGAACACGCAATGTGGAGTCGTGGATTACCCTTTTCATAAATTTGTGGTGATGATGTCTTCCCAGATACCTATGGGTTTTTACTTTTTCCTAAAAGAAAAATCATGTCTTCCCAGATACTATGGATTAAACACGACAAGGTTGGTCCAATGAAATTATACTTGGATTAGAACCAATTCCGTTTCGACTATGTTTCATTTTGTTTCGTGGTAACAAAATGAATTTCTATTTTGTTTATTAAACGAAACGGTTAATGAAACTATTTTTTATTTCGTGCAAAGAACAAAACGGTTAACGAAACAGTATTTTTCATTTCGTTAAGAGTATTTTAGTGTAAAATACACGAAATTTCATATTTCGTGATAAATGAAACGGTTAACGAAACGATTTTCTGTTTCATTTATTAAATGAAACGGTTGATGAAATGATTTTCTATTTTATTTATTAAACGAAACGGTTAACGAAATAACACTGTTTCATCACCATTTCAGCCGTTTGACACCCTACTTAGGATCCGATGGATGAAATAACAGCGATTTTTTAAAAAAAATATTATAATATTCCGTATTATAATAATACTTATTATTAAATTAATAATACTTATTATTAAATCTAGGATTATTATAATAATTATTTAGAAAAATCTCTGATGAAATAATCGTCGGGTCGTCATATTTGATATTTCGCACGACAATTAAAGTACTGGAATCCATGAATCTTGACTTGATCAAACTATTAAATCTCGTCTCTTCTCTTTCGTTTCTTGCCTTTTTATTTTATTTTGTACAAGGTTTCTGATTTTTCTATCTGTTTACGCAATTTTTTTTCATGGTTCTGCTCTTCCGAATCAAACTTCGTAAAAATTTTCATATTAAGATAAAAGGGCTATGACCCATTTTCCTTCTCAAAAAAGAAAAAAATTGATCCTGTAGGTGTTCGAACTCCCCCGCTCGACTTTTCTGATCATAAGGTTTGTAGTTTGCTCTACAAAATTACAACATAAATAAAATGAAGAAGAAGATCGCTTTTTTTTTTCTTTTTTAATGTCAGAAGACTAGTTTGCTCCACAAAATCAAAACAAAAATAAAATGAAGAAGAATATCACTTTTTTTGAACGTTAGAAGATAAATTGCTACTTCAATAATACTTCTACCGTTTATTGCTTAAAAGTTATTACTACGAAGTCATAAAATTTGCTAAGGTTTTATTAATTATATACATTAATTTCCCAACGACGAGCTTATGTTCATGCTATATATCAACACAAACAGTTTTATTAACTATGTACGCACGAGCGCACGAACATACCGCCAGATTTAATTAGTTAATTAACACTAATTTGACATCTAACATTAATTAAAAAGATACTTCTCATGTGATATTCTTTTAGAAAATTACAATTTTTATCAATTTCAACAGAAACCATGTGTATACCATTGACCTTAAAATTACTTCACAGGGAAAATTAATGGGAAGGACAATCTAGAAGTTAATTTCCAATCTTAGCAGTATCTTAATTAAAATTAAGCTACAAAAAGAAAGATCTACTCTTTTTCAAATATTAAACATATTGTTATTTATTTATTTTTATATGTACATGTTTTGGCAAAAAAAAAACACCACGCCACCATGCACGGTGCCATGGAATTAATTAATTTTACATCATGTCTTTTTATCTTACAGAAAACGAGCTAGAAGCAACCAAATAGACAAAACACACCCGGGCGATCCCAAAAGGGAACAAAAAGGAATGTGGTGAAATTAACAAAATGTTAATTGAAGTAGAAATAAACAAGAAGCAGGAAGAACAAACAAAGGAAAATTTAACGCCGGAACAAATGTTCCTCTCCGGTACCTTCATCTACGTGTCTGATCCACCGGCTCCTGCCGCTCTTCCCCAAACTCGGCCCTTTGCCGATCCCGACATGCACCACCTCCACCCCTTCACCAATTGGCAGGAACACCGACCGCACCACCCGCATGCCCGCACTAAACACCGCACCCGCCACAACGTTGCTTTTCCTTGCATTATATCTCATCACCACCATCCCTCTTGGTCCTGGTCTCGCCTCCTTTACCACGGAGACAACGTCTCTCCTCTTACCATCCACCACCAGATAATCTACTCCTTTCAGTTGTCTCATGGCGTCCTTCGCCTTGGATTCATCTTCTGACAGCGAGACATATTTTCCACGTGTGTGCCGTGCGGCTGTCATGAGGGCGAGGCTTGTGCTTGTAGGGACGTCGCTGCTGTTTGACTGTGCATCAATAATAAGCTGAGCCTTCCACCCGCCGGCCATGGCAGAGATGAACTCTGCCACATCGGTCTCTTCATGATGTTGATTTTCACCAGCTAGGGTTTTCACGCCTTCTATGTAGGCCTTGGAGGCCGTCTCCGGACACCATACCAGTTTCATGTTCTCTCTCTTCCTCTCCTTCTCTTGCTCTCTGAAATTAGAAACAAGGGGACGCCGTACAAGTGTGGGGAAGGGAAATGACTGATGAGATAATGGTTAGAGATGCGCAACTTTTGGGTTAATGATTTTTTATAAAAAAATAAATTTAATTCGATTATATTAAGTTGAAAATTTTTTCCGCTAATCTACTCATAATTTAACTCAATCCATATAATTTTTTACATACGAATTTTTACGGATTATACAAATTAAATGAACTAAATTAGTTGATATTTTTATTAAATTATATATTATATATTTTTTAATAATATTTACATGATATATTTTATTAATGATATCACAACTCAACTATTAGAAAAAAATATGAAAAAATAATGATTATTTCACATCAATTATAACTAATAAATTAAAAAATAAATATTTTTCATGTTTTATAAAAAATAATTAATATTATAAAGAAAATAATATATAACATCTAAAAAATAAAAATTTGACAAAAAATACATGATAATAATTAAAATATAATGTAAAATTTTAATTCTTAAATAATTATTTTATTGATTATCAATAAATTATATATAATATTTAAAAATATATATCATATAAGATTATACGGCCGGATTCGGGTTAGACGGGTTTCTAAAAGTAAATATATAACCCAACTTAATAAACCGGGTTTAGCCAAAATTATAATTTATATCCAATCCGATAACTTATTAACCCGACAAAAAGTGAATTGGATCGGATGAGTTAAACGGATTAGATAAGTTGACGGATTTAATGTACACTCTAATAATGTAATAATGGTTGTTAGGGGAGACCGTGGAAGTTAATTTATGCACTCCTGGCAGTTGACTTTGGAAACGCTTTTAAAGTTTCAGCTTAAATTTAACCTTTATATATTTCAAAGATTATGCTAACACGTCCATCAAGAGCCTGCTTTGGCCTTTTTCCGAGTTCCGAATCAAATGGATCCGTTGTGCCACTCAATAACTAACAAATGTATGTCAAAACACAGGCACACAAAAAGGCCAGGGAAATTTTAATGTCAAACTTCAAAATAAATTTGTCCATGAATTATGCTTATATGTATTGATTAAATAATTGTATTTCACAAAAAAAAAGTAAGATTTGGTGAGTCTATACAATGAAAATATTGAGAGTGGCTATAATGTGTAACTTCTTAACTTATTCCTCAAATAATATAGTGTATTAAGAAATATCAATTATGCAAGTAAGACGGAGATAATTTAATATTGCATTTTGTTAGACTAACAAGTGATCGGCACAAAAGATCCCGTTCTCGCGGTCGTAGGTTACTAGGTCCATTGAATTATGCAAAACAACTAGCATTGTTTTGTGGGATTTATTAAGCGGTTGATTAGGATATGACATGGTGGCACATATATTGAAGTACATATATACTTCTAAATTACAGCACAAAACGACAAATTAGATAGAAGGATAAAGCTATTATTATCCTCTCCAGTCCTAATGGAAAGCCTGAGACGCCGTTTTATTTTCAAAAGCCCAAAATTATCTATTCCCTTTTATTCCCCTTAATTTTTAATTTTTATTTCCCTCCCATTGCTCTCCTTATTAAGGAGACGAGGAGTCCTAAGTCTTTGCAATCATTTTTGGTTCCAAAACATATTTTATTTGTTGGAATAATATTGAGATTGGAGTAAAATATAGGATTGAAAATCAGTTACATCGAAATTGGTGATTAAATGCTAATTTAATGATCACAAAGTGTCTTGGAACCAAAAATAGTCCCAAACCCATGGGACTCCCCCAAATGTGAGAAAAAAAAATGCTGGATAAAGTGCGCCATAGTTCTGGTAGCACAGAAATTTTCATGTAATATAGAATATATATTTTTTGTCACCAAACTAGTGAAAAATCAAATATTTGTTGTATACTTTTGCTGGTATAATTGAGTTGGCCGGCCGGGACAAAAAAATTCAGGTGTTGTATCATTACATATTTTATGATACATGACTTGGATATAGCTTGACACGAATCTACCTTTAAAATCATTGACACTTTTGAACGCTAGGCGTGTCAGTAAACCTATAAGCATGTGGCAAAAAGAGAGGAGATAAAAAAATATTGGCAATATATGTTCTAAACAGCGTAGTGTCCACTATACTTGATCTTTGTATTGCATTGTAGAGCTGTCTTCCACATTTATTTTGGAAAAGGTCACGTTACTTCGTAATTACGGTGCTATTTACCTCTCAAATTCTAAGACCTAGGTGCAAAATATTAATAGAAAGGTTATTTACAATAAATTAAAGTATAGTTTGATTTGAGTTGAGTTGAAAAGTAACACCTCTCTTCAGCATTGACATTTACTTTTTTTTTTAGATGCATCACGCATTCATGTGAAATTTGATATGCATCTAGATCGAGCGGGGTACTGATATAGGCTCTGGGTTAGGTACTTGGGTTTGCAATTTTATATGATCTGTATTAAATGAGTAACTGAGAAAGCCCACGCAATTAGAGCAAGATATTACTTATTACATTAATTAGTTAGTTTCTATATATGAACGCAACTATGCAAGTATTTTTTTAATTAAACATTCAAAACAGCTAGGAAGGCCGTTTACTTGAACAAAAGCAGTCCTCTCGAAGCGGATGCTTCGAAACGTTAGCAAAACACAGTGCACCAATTTTTACTAATATTTTTTATTAATAATTGTTGGCAAAAAAATTTGCTAATGATTATTATAGAGAAATCATTAGCAAAACTCAGTTGGCCAACATTTACTAATAATATCTTTTGATTAAAAATTGTTATTGAATCTTCTTTTTTTTTTTGATTAATTACGCTTGCTCCAGAAGTCCAGAAACCTAATCTTTACTCTAACTGCCAGAGCCATCTCTTTTCTCTCCTTTGCTCCCCAACTTGAATTCTTTTTGAAGCTGCTCCAACTTGAAGCTCCTCCAGCTAGCCAGCTTCTTGATCTTTCTTCACGAGATGTAAAAAATTTATCTCTAACTTAGCTTTTATTTTTTAATTTTAGCATAATTAATGCATACATTTAATTATTAATTAGTTATTTACATAAATTGATTACATATAATATATATATGTAATTAATTAGGTATTGTCATGTAAACCAATTTATCGGAATTACAATAACTTAGATTGATGTCTATTCAAGATTAATTTAATAGGATTAATCTCGAATAGTCCTCGTTGGAATTGTTTTTTGAATACTTTATCTCATTTAGAATTAGTGAAGGTATACTAGTTGCATTATACTATTTGAGAATAATCTGATATAATATTCTCTTTTTGTTCGTATGAATACATACGTGCATGCAAATATGTATTGGTATACTCGAGGAGCTAAGAGGAAATATTGTCGATTTTTTTTCAAACATCAGATTGACTAGCGTATCTTCATTAATGAGATAAAGTATTCAAAGAATGAGTTAGGATGGTTGGCCGGCCCAAAACCTAAACCGTAAACCCAAAACCCAAAATCCAAAACTTTAAAACCCGAACTCTAAACCCAAAACTTTAAACCCTGAATCCTAAACCCAAAACCTTAAACCCGAAATCTTAAACCCTAAACTCTAACTTATAAACCCTAAATCAAGGGAGAAATATTTTTAAGCAATCCAACACTAAAAAAATATGGAATATCATGTTATTTGTGTTGCGGGTTCGAAAACAACCGCTCGTGAGCTTCTGATGATAAAGATTAAGTAAATTGAGGAGATCGTCAATCATCACGTTTGATGGATATTTTGTTAAATCTTCTACTTGTTTGTTATTTGTTAGACTTGTGTAATTTGTGAGATTATATTATTTATGATGTGAGAGACATATGTTAATTATTTATTTTATGTTTGTTGTTTGTGAGATTATATTATTATTTCTGAGATTTATTTATATTATTATTTGTGAGACTCTGTTATTTATCTGTTATTTATGATTTAATTTAATTATATTATTTATTGATATTTTACAAATTTTCTTTTCAGATTGCTGAAAAAAATTAAAACCCTAATCCTTTAATCCCTAAACCTAGCTTAAACTAAAAAAATTATAAACCTTATGTTCTTGTTCTTAGATGGATCATAGTCGATAGATATATGGAATCAGTGAAGATATGAAAGGTGTTAAGAAATTTATGGATTACTCTAGTGAAGATATGAGTCAAAGGGGTGATTAGATAATTTTTTGTTCTTATCGGGATTGTTAGAACTTATAAAGATTTTGAAATATCAAAGAATTATGAGTTCATTTGATTAGACATAGGTTTAAGGAGTAGTACATCCAATGGATATGACATGAAGAGAATTTTGAAGAATCTATGAATGTCGGGACGAGTAGAGCTGCAGTTAATTCAGAAAACAATTGTATGTAATGAATTGGGGGGTGAAAATATAAAAAAATTGAACCAATATCTGTTTTAAGGGATGATTCTGATGATAAAAATACATAAACTTAGATAATTCAGAGTGTATGAAATATAATGATAATTTAAATGAAATGATGAATAATGTTGTAATGGATTTTCTTGATATGCCTGAAGTTTTTGAAAATTTATATAATAACTCTAACATATTGTTTTATCTTGGTTGTATGAAGTTTATTAAAATATTAGTCATGCGAGGATTTTTGGAATGCAGCAATCCAGATTGTTGATGGTATGTTTTCTTCAATTGCACTAGAGCAGCTGGTGACAATCCATTGGATGACATGTTGTCTTGTGCTTCAGATGGTAGCACCAAAGGCGGTGTTTAGTGAGTCATCTCCATTGCCAATTAAGCACTTAAAATTTGTGCACGAAGAGAGAAAACATTAAGTTATTGGCTTGATTGCCGAAACAGAGCACAATTTATCTATAATTAGAGAAAATTAGGCTAAATCAGACAGCCTGACTAGGTTGATGAATATAAAGGATCATTTCAAGCTTAGTAATTGATTGTCATCAAAGCTTTTATGGGGTGTAAAAGAAAAAGGGGGATTTTACAATTATACCCATGGCAGGTGAGATAACTAAGGTTTTTTGTCTCTAGATTACAATGGTTTTTTATTCGATTGAACTAATAATTATTAGTTACATTTCTCGTGCATAAAAGTTTATACATGTCAACTACTGCATGAGCTACTTGAAAATGAGACCATTTGTTTTCTGATAGACCCACAAATTAATGAATCATGTATAAAGGGTACTTTGTTCTTTTAAATTTGTCGCATACTTTTATATAGGGGTTTGCTAAAACCCGCCGGGTACAATTCGTATCCGTGCCTGGTACCTGTGATATCTGTACCCGTGCCGGGGTATAGGTGGATAAATGGGTACACGAGTACGGGTTTGAGAAGGGCCGATCACGTTTTTTTGGAAAAAATTCTTTGTACCCGCCGCCCCTGTACCCGTAAAATTCAAATTTCAAACCCCCCGGTTCACATCAAATCAATACCCGTACCTGCTGTACCCGTCTTCCCCGCCGACTCGTGAACCCGCTGGAATTTTTTTTTAATAAATTTCAAATTTTATTCCCTCCAATCAAAACTCTATAAATACACCCCTCTTCCTCTCAATATTTTCACATTCTCTCAATCTCTCAATCTTTTATTCTCTCAATATAATATTATTCTCAATTTTTAAATTTATTGTTCCAAAAAAATTAGTATAAAAATACGATCACGAAATTACGATGCTGTTATTGGGGAGTTTTTGAGAAGCTCCACCCCAGAGGGAATGGCATTGGAACCCAGTGTCAAGTAATGAGAGTAACTAGAAAGACTTCGAAAATTTCTAGGAACTTTTTTAAAGCAACCGTCCAACTATCCTGCTCATACTCACCGACTTCATTTGAGTTGCCGAAACATCTCTATAGCATCTCCAAGGTGTATCGTGAATTGGAACAAATCGAAACCCGGGATAAATCTCTCACGTCGATCGTAGATGCCATGAACCAAAAATTTCTAAAATATTGGGAAGATATACCCCTCTTGGTCATCATCGCGAGCTGCCTCAATCTGACATACAAGAAGTATTACACAATCAGAATGGTTCAAGCGTACAAAGATAATCTACATTTATCCAACACCGAGGTGGAGGCATACGTGAATTCGAAGTTCGATGGGATGTTTAACATATACAACTCAAGAATGGTTGATAATCAAAATCCGTCTTCGTCCCGCCGCGCCCCTAGGTAAAAATATAAATTACATGTATTTTTAATCTTCATTATTTATAATATCTACATTATTTGTCTACTAATTATTTTCTTTACTAGTTTCACTTCCATGAGCACTAGCAGTGGAGGATTGTTAGTAGATTTTCAATCAGAAAGCACACCACACACATCCACAAATGAGTTATTGAGCTATATATCGATGCTCAACGAAAATGAAGATGTTGACATCATGGCGTGGTGGAAGAGAAATGCAAGGGGTTATCCAACGCTGACGATGATGGCCCGCGACGTATTTGCCGTACTCGTGTCAACTGTCCCTTATAAAAGTTGCTTTAGTTCGGCGAACAGGATTCTCTCCGATAAACGTAGTAAGTTTGGTGCACATATTTTTTAGAGACTTGTGTGCTTGAAAGATTGGATTGATGCTGAGGAGCGCAATCAATATCGAGATCAACCACAATCATCCAAAGTCGAGACTGAAGAAAGCGGTACCGAGCCGCGGCCGGGTTATAATTCGGATTCAGACGGTGCAAAAGAGAGCGAGCAATGATACATGAATGCGAACTATTAGATAGGTAGAAGGCAATGTCGGTATTAATCTCTAACATCCATTAATCTTTATGGCTATTTTTTAAATTATAAATTTCTAAACATTTCAATTAGTTTTTAAATTATTCATTTTAAAGAAAACTACTAACAAAAAAAAGTTAGAACTCCGCCTATGTTATTTTACATAGCTGGTCCCAAGCCCGGAATAAAGGAGGAGGATAACTTTTATTTTTTAATCTATTATTTTAAAATAATTTAAAATAATTTTAAAAATAATTGATTTAATAAATTTTTATTTATATTTTACTGTTTAAATTTATTGATTTAAGATGTTTTTTATTTATATTTTAAACGTTCATTTAAAATTTTTGGTCTATTTTTTATTTAATCTATTATTTTAAAATAATTAAAAAAATGAACGTTTAGAAAATATATTATTCTTTTAAAATGAACGTTTAGATTTGTACTTAGCTGAAATGATATTATTCAGATTTTACGACATTGCAAAATAAAAAATATATTTGTAAAACAAAAACAGCAAAAAAAAATTCTCGTACCCGTCTACCCGTGCCCGTGTACCCCCGTACCCATGGTACCCGTGTACCCGCAACAGGCACAGGTATGAGACGGGTAAGGTACGGTTTTAAAAAAAAACCGTCTACCCGTGCCCGCCGCCCACCGTAGATGTACCCGGCCCATACCCGCGGTACCCGCCGGCAAAGCACTACTTTTATACCTTACATCTTCACTGTTTCTGCTAAATTACCAAATAATTTTTTTCACTTCAAATTGCACTATTCTGGCAGTATTTTACTACCTATGTACTACGCTTGTATTTCTATAATGGAAAGGGATCACATGACAATGACTATCTTGATAATGAATCTTTAATTAAGTACAATGTTTTTTTAAAAAAAATCTTATATATATGTTCTATTTATAGATTGATGGTTTGATGATGATTTAAATTTTATGTAATTTTATTATCATTTGATAGTCCGTTAAAAACCGTTAAATTAGAACCGTTACAAATTATATAATATTTTAATTATCTTTAATGAACTATCAAAAAATAATAAAATTATATGAAATTTAAGTCACCATTAATTTACTATAATTTACTATAAGTAGAGGAACATATTTATAAACAAAAAAAATCATATTTACTTAAAGATCAATCCATTGACAATTTCATTATCAAAATTATCAAGATACCATTCTCAAGAGATCCCTTCCCTGCTATAACAGCATTCTCTGTCCGCTTTCTTTTTTCCTTTCCCACATAATTATCACATCTCAGAACTATTTTTACCCCGATTTCAATCCTCATCTAGACTTCTACCATTCACCAAAATATAAATGCAACACAAAGACCACAACTTAAAAAAATGCATTGCTAAATCGTAATATCATATAACAATGTACAAGATATAATACTAAAAGTATACAACAGAAAATACTGACATTATTTAGAGTTAACACACAATACAATCATTTACAGAGCATCAATGAAATGCACTCAACTCAAAACCCCTATCAAACAAACTAACCCTACTGTAGCCTTTACCCCCTTTTACCTAATATAATTCAGATGATCAGTGTATATTTTCTTTTCATTCTCTGATTTGTCCTCCAACTAATTGGGTCGACGAGAAAAAGTATAATACACAATCCCCATTACCGAAGGTGCTTGATCATTAAGACTGGCATTATTTCATTGTTATACCTCTTGCATGCTAGCATCAGGCCTAACAGGATAGTCAAGGCCTTGCAAAGCAGGCATTCTTCTAACATCCTCATCAGAATAAGCAGGAAGAAACCAGTACTTTTTGTCTGTACCAAACACCTACAACAAACCGAAAATTCCACTTAGTTGTGCCCCTTTCAGTCAGCAGGACCTTAAATATTGATTTAAAATACACAAAAAGATAGAAAATGAAACAAAGAAAAACAAAATTGAACCTGAGCAAAATTTCTTTTCCAGCCAAGATCATACTTCCATTTCGGAGTCGTCTTCTTCTCATATGCCTGTTGGGAGGAGAAAAAGTGCAAAAAATCATTTATATTACCATATAGAACTTTAGAAATGCCTTAATTACCAAAACCATACCTCAGGGCATTCTTACAAATGTTGTCAGTTCTATATTTCATTATTCTACCTTCAGACACAAATAAAATTTACAACATTTGAGGGACTTCTTTCCCAAGGTGCTTATTTCAAACACTTGCCTCAATTGTAGTAGTATTACTGGAAACCAGCGAGATATGCATGATTAGAAAGCCAAGAACACTTAAAGCAAATGCCAAGTTCAACACTACATTTGAGAAAAAAGAAATGAAGTTTGTACGTTAAAGAGTATAGTTTTAGACAAATCAGCAGAAGGGAGGAGGGGCAGAGTCATAGTACCAAATGTAAGAAACGTAGTTGCAAGAGTGCCAGGAGTGTCAGGTATCTCCACATCACTGAAGAAAGCAATGAAGTTAGGAAGCAATGACAAGGTGACAAGTGTTGTCTCCAGAAATGTGTAGAACTACAAATATCAAACAGAAAACATCATGTAGCAAAAAAAAAAAAAACTATCAAGTAATTCATAAGTTGGTGTCTCAAAAATAAACTATCAAGAATGGAACTAAGGAAGTTGGTGTCTCAAATACAGAAGGCGAAATGCACAACTAGTCCTGGCAACTATGTTATAATGAACAGAAAAAAATGGTTCTTGACCAGTTGACGTAGGACAAATTTGATTACTTTGTGAGTGCATTACTAATATTTACACCATGGAATGGAAAGGACTGCTTCAACTAAAATGGAGAAAATTGTAGTGTACTCCAGCAATTGCCAAAATTTATCTCCTCACTCTTTCATCTTTCAACAACCTTAGGAAGAGAGAAGAACACAAAATCCTGGTGGAAAATAAACCAGCCATTGATAGAGTTAGGCCCTCTAAATCATTCGGACTGCAGTATCTAAAATATTTGAATCAGAACACAACTGTCATCCTGGAAGAAAGGTAACTTAATTGGGTTGCTAACAATTTGTTTTTTTTTCATACTTTGGTGAATTCATTTAGTAACGTTGTGTGTATTTTCAGGTTATTTCCAACAATAATCAAATCTTACTTGTACTCTTCAGGTACTGGAAATGGTGAAACAAGAAATTAACAGTTTGTATGTGTTCTAGACTTCTAGTCATGCGGAACAGATTGATGGATTCGTTTTGGTTAAGGCAACTTGCTTCTTGACAATTCCATGAATCATCTCTTACATAATATGCAGTAACAGAGTGAAGAAAGGAAAACTTAACGAGAGAACATAAGAGAAGATGGATGCCCCAGTGGCTACTGACATAAGAGAACATAATATGCAGTAACAGAGTGAATCTTCTCTAGCATTTCCAAATGCTAGAGAAGATTTGTCTCCAAAAATATCTTGCAACCCAAAGCTGAAAGCAAATGAGAGATGAAAAGAAAAGACAGGGTTTTGGGTGGAAAGGTAATATAATCTTGCTAAATAGGTCCAATATGGTGGGAATAGAATTGGCAGAGGAAAGGACATTTCAACCCTCTTGTGTTCTTCCCAGTTGCTAAAGAAAGGGTTTCAGTCGCATCAACAGTGTCTAACCAGATAGTCCATCTTCTCACTTCTCCTTGATTTTCAGCACTCTTATTTTTTTTCCCTACCTTCTCAACCCCTAATGAAACAGAATGCTTTGGAGCTGCCAACTAGGAAAGAGTTACAATACAAAAGAAGAAAGGTTTGTTCTTCTTTCAAAGGAACAAGCTAATAAAAGATGCTTGTCAGCATCAATGGGTATCTTCTTTCATATAGACAAATAAGGATGTCTGAGAGATACGATCTCCATCTGATTCTGTTCTCTCTTTCTCACTTCAGAAAGGCCAAGCAAGTAAAAACAAATAGCTGAAATGGTAGATAACCAATACCAGCAGATACCATAACTAAATGATGTCTGGTTCTATTAGCCTGACTCTAGTTTTTCATGAGTGAGAAAACCAACAATAATACATAAATAGAGAAATGCATACCAGGAAGAGAAGGAAATATTTATAATTCAAAGCTCCAACACAGTTAACAACCCATACACAATGATGATCCATTTTAAGAATGCATCTCCCACCTGAAATTAAATAGATTCTGTTTCTTGAAAACAAGAGGCCAGATATCAACAAAAAACAATAGGCTTTGACAGTGCATGTTGGTTTGCATAAAATTCATAATTCTTCCAACTTTTTAGACACAAACATAATTTACTATATTTAAAAATATTTAACCACTCGAAGAGAAAAAAGTAATGAAGAAAAACCATATTGTCCCATTCCAAAGTTCAATATAGAATACAAATTTCATCTACCTCAAACTCAAACACAAGAAATACATTCCTCAATCAGTACTTTGCATCTTTAGTGTAACAATGAATAAACTCCTCCACATCAATGACCCAGGTAACTCTAAATCTGTAAGCAAGATATTTTTTTTTCCTATATTTTGCAACACAACAGCTGACAGAAAATTTTCTGGATCAGAAAAAAAATATTATCCTTATCATAAGCTTCCTTGATTTTATTATGTAAGGGGAGAAATCACTTGACAAGGCTATTTTGACAATCTTGACAGTGTGATTTCCAATAAATTCGAAAAAAGAAATCGCAAAAAAAAACTAGAAAAACATATATAGACATAATGTTGAACTTATAGGTTGACTATACTTCAAATTTCAAGCAACTCAAGTGTGTTTCATAGTCCATCAAATACCATTAAATTGGAACAGCTACAAATTGCAAATAATGATGGTTTTGATGCTATCAAATGACATTTCTAACATTATGAATCCATAAGTTCAAGAATATATCTACAAACGTTTTCTATTTTTAAATTTGTTTTTCAAATTTACTTGAAATCCCATTGTCAAGCTTGTCAAAATAGCCATTTGAAAGTGATACCTCCATTTAATGTATGCTTTTGATTTGGTTCTGATGATGATTTCCTTCATCTGTTCCCACTTATGTCACAAGAGGCATATTTGAAGTGTTAGAAGTACATCTGATAAAAAAGGAAATGTCTGAGCTTTTGAAATAATGTCTATGGTATATCTTCTCTAATATTCATCCTGCAACACAAACATTTATAGTGTCGTCACTGATTCCTAAAATTCTTTTTATCTTTGTAATTTTGTATGCTTCATCTCTGTCTCTAACCAAGTTACTTACCAAACAAGTAAAAAAGACAAGTATTTATTTTTACATCTAAAAAAAATCAAGGAATTCAGCTTCCAAGTTAAAAATTGACTCACAAACAGAACAGTGGTGACAACGAGGTGGCTTCAAGTGGTTGCATTTTCGGCAGTATCTTACTCTTGGGCTTCCTGTGTCGTTGAGGGGGCCTGGTTGCAGTGGCTGACTAGCAAACTCTGGTCCAGTTAAAGGGGAGGTATCTCCTCCTTCCTCATCCAAATGAGGCCTCCAGTTCGGAGGTACACTCCCTGGGTTGGTCAATACAACAGAGAAATAACTCCATAAAATCATTGCCAGCTGCAAGCCAAGAGATGTTCTTTAGTAAAGTAAGGCAGCTGAGAAGAGATATCTACTAATTTTCATAGCATTTGACTGTTCAGTCTAAATCTACCAATAACACCGGCTGAAATATTAACAAAAAGTTGACAAGTAACCAGTTCAAGACCGGACAAAAATCATTATTTTGGGTAATATTACTTGAACGAAAAATTATATAATTTCTCGGCTCATATGCTGCCTCAACCAAAGAAATGCGAAACAGCCAATGTCCTGAATTAACAACGACTGAGTTAAGTTTCAATCACACGGCCAAATTAACCACAAACCAGAAGTTAAGCACCTCAAATCAAAACAAATCAAATCAAAATCACAATCATGCTAATTAATTTCAATTAAGCCTCATAAATCACTGATCAAACCAAAGTAGTAAACTCAATTCACACCAAGGCATGGAAAAGGACGAGAACAAGGAGAGCAGTAATGGGGCCCACAGCCCCGCTAGTGGCGGATCCGGAAATTGCAGAGACAAGGGCGGGGCCGTAATTGCAGAGGACGACGGCGTAGTAGGTGACGCCTATAATGGCGAGCACGATGAGAATCATGACGGATCCGAGACCCCTCAATGCCGTACAGAACTTGAACACGTTCCACGCCATTACAGCCCCCGATCTGTGCATCGATTTCCTAGCTAGAGGAATAAAATCGACAGGATACTCGAAAATTTAGCCTCTCTCTCGTTCCCTCTCCACAGCTCTATCTCTCTTTCCCTGGTGTGGATTTCTTGGGGAGAGGGGCAGGGGCAGAGCTGCAGAGGAGGAGAACTGGTAAGAGAGACCGAGGAGGAGGTCAATAGTTTTGTAATTTAGTTGGGTGGATTATGTGGATGAGGAAAAAGGGAGTAGTAATTAGGGGTCCGTTTGTCAAATTACAAAACTATGATAATTTTGGAATAGTGATAGAATAGTATTTTTTTGGAAGAGTGATAAAAGAATGGTATTTTTGACTATTTGAAAGAGCTAAAATATCGTTTGACAGTTGTTACTAAGAATAGTTAAAATATGAATAATTATGATACTAATAATGATGATGATGATAATAATAATAATAGTAAAATAATAATCATAATAGTAAGATAATAATAATAATAAAATAATAAAAAATAATCATAATAAATAATAATATTATAATAGTAATATAATAAAAATATAAACATAATCATAATATAGTAATATAATAATAAAAAATTATAATTACAATCATAATTATAATAATATAATAATAATAAGTAATCATAATTTTAATAATATAATTATAATATAATAATCATAATCATAATCATGATAATAATAATTATAGTCATAATCATAATCATAATCATAATCATAATAATCATAATAATAAAAATATAATCATAATCATAAAAATAATTATAAATAATTATAATTATAATAATATAATAATAAATTAATCATAAATATAATCAACATATAATAATATAATACAACATAATAAACTAATAATAATAAAGTAATAAAAAATAATCATAATAAATAATAATATTATAGTAGTAATATAAAAAAAATATAAACATAATCATAATATAGTAATATAATAATAAAAAATTATAATTATAATCATAATTTTAATAATATAATCATAATCATAATCATAATCATAATAATTATAGACATAATCATAATAATATAACCATAATCATAATCATAATAATATAATAATAAAAATATAATCATAATCATAAAAATAATTATAATAAGATAATAATAAATTAATCATCACTATAATCAATATATAATAATAATATAACATAATAAAATAATAATAAGTAATAATAATCATAATCATAATTATCATAATATAATAATATAATAATAAATAATCTTGATCATAATAATATAATAATAAAATAAATATATTTATATTCATAATATAATAATATAATAATACTAATGGTAATGATAATATAATAACAATAATGATAATAATAATTTAATAATAATAATATAATGATAATAATAATAAATAATAATAATATTAATATAATAATAAATTATAATCATAAATTTAATATAATAATATAATAATACTAAATCTTAATCATAATCATAATATAATAGTATAATATATCATAATCAAATAATAATCGCTATTCCGACGAGAGCTAATCCAATATTCCACCTATAAGTTGGTATACTGAATTAGTACTATTCCGCACTCTTCTACTTAGTCTAAAATTTGTTTGGTAAATTAATTTATTGGAATAGCTATTCTATTCTAACTTTTTGCTATTCCATTGAGTGCCAAACACTCTCTAGTTTCATAGTTAATAACTTGTACTGGTTTAGGTGAAAATTCTAGTTGTTGATTAAATATCATATATTGTATAATTTTTTAATTATTTTTAGATAAAAAATATTTGATTTAATTATTATGAATCATTTAAAAAATGAATTTATCATTCTTTAATAATTAGTAAAAATATATTTTTTTTATAAAATTGAGCCTAAAATTATTTTTTTTATAAAAAATATTTTTAGCAATCCAATCAATTATTTAAATTTTAAAAATAAAAAATAACATAAATCATCGTGCTATTCTAGCACCGTAGTCTTCGATTAAAAAAACTTTTAAAAAATCAAGTACACAAAGATTAGACTGAGTGAGTAACAGAATTTGGTGAATGACTTCTTGCAATGTTCTCATTTAATTTATATTTTCAAAGTACAATAATTATCCGCTTTTATTTCTTCTCAAAAGCGCATTACAATCTGCTTGAACAACGTCTGATTTATACAGAGAACGCTGTACCCAAGAAAATGAATGATATCCTCGTTTTATCTTCAAACCGACTCAACACTCAATTATTTAAATTACATTAATGATTTTGTTCACCTTGAAATTTAGTCGGAAAAAAAGGGTCAACTCTGGATAACTTCAGGACGACAGCTAACTATTCTTTTCATAGTAAATATTACATCTATATTTATACTATTATAAAGTATATCTGCATTATATTATAAACGTATATGTAATGAATTTGTCCACTAATATTATCAGATAATGTATAATAATTAAAATATCAATAGTTTAATTTACAATTAAAATTGATTGATTTATAAAAGTGACGGTTCAAATTTTAGTCAAACTCTTTTTTCTCTATTTTTTATTTGTTATTTTTTATCATACATTTATAGGAGGTCTAAAAAAAGTTGTATATCAAATAAATTAAATATCAACTATTATTAAGTTCTATTAAAAAAAAACTAAGCACTATACAATCTTACCTAGAAAAGAAAAATTATTATATTTTTTATATACTAAATAAATTAAATATCAACTATCAATAATTTTTATTATAAAAAAACTATGCATTGTACAAGCAGACTCAAAATTTTTTTTTATTATATTTCGTGCATCATATTTTATTAAATAATAAATTAATTTTATTTAAAATTTTAAGTCTTAATGATTGATTTACATAAATTATGTTTAACTAAATTATATTATTTATTTATAATAAAATTAATATTAGATAAAAAAATTTAAAATTAAGAAAGTCCACACAATAGACAAATTTCGTGTTATTACCAATAAAAGCTTTGTTCATTTAAATATATCTTCATCCAAATTAAATATTTCTTCGTCAAAATATAATAACATATGGTATTTTTCCCTTGAATTAAGATTATCATATTTAAATTGAGAAGCGAGATTTGTTTTTGTTTTTATAAGCTCTCAAATTTAATGAAATGAGGGCACGACCCTTATCTATCTAAAAAAAAATCATCTCACGCCAGCTGCACAAAAAGATAATTAGATCATGTACTGTAAGTAAACATATATATAATTTATACTTGTTACTTTCTTTCTTATTTATTATCCAAAGTTATTTACAAATTTTAAAAAATTATACACAAATTGATTGAGAAAAATATTGTCGTATTTGACTGAAAAAACTTATATAACTTCTTTCATGAATTGAAGTATATATTAGGTATATAATCTTTTTAAGGTAAGTAGAACAAGCCTACTTTATTCTTTTATTAAATAATAAAAAGAGTTCCTGACTAGATGGGAAAGAATTAGTATATTATAAAGGGAAGGCAATGGATTATTTTGATAATGCCGATAATGGATTTTTAGATAAATATAAAAAAGTCTTAAAAATAAAAAAAATTTATAGATATATATTTTTTTTACTTATATACTAATATACCAGTAGTGTTTCAAATTTCATATAATTTCATTATTATTTGATAGTTCATCAAGGATCACTATAATTTTATATAATTTATAACAGTTTCAATTTAATGATCTTTGATGGACTAACAAATGATAATAAAATTATATGAAATTTGAAACACCATCAATAAATAAATAAAAGAATATATCTATAAATATTTTTTATTTTAAAGATTTTTATATTTATCTAAAAGTTAATTGTCAAAATTGACAAAATAACTCATTGTAAAGTAAGTATATTATATTATTATTTGATATATAATTGACTAAATAATTCAAAATATATACAATAACTGTATATCAAACTAGTACTAACCGAGTCATTGAAAAAACATTGAGCTCAAGCCCAAACTTAGCTAACAGAAAAATCTAATCGAGCGAATCATGCTCGAGCTAGAATTGAGCTGATCTTGAGCTAGCTGAGCCCGATTTCTTCTCACGCCTACTTGTATACTAGAACTGTAGAACATCACAATGACATGAAGAAAAGGAAAATCACACGTCTACCCTCTTACTTTTATTTATATATTATCGGTCCTCACACATTCACAAAAATTACATAATTAAACTCTAACACTCCTTAATTTCCAACCCTTGCACAAATTAAATTCACATAACTACTTTCCATCTCTCTTATGAGAATTATGTACAGCAATACTTCTGCTCTTTCCATCTGGCCCTTTAGGAGCACACAAAACCTTGCACTTGATCATACAAGAATTGGACGTGTACACATGAAATCCTGGAACAACCAATAATTTAACAGAAACTGATTGTGTAAATTTGGTTTCATCTGCTGAAATGTCCTCCATGAACCGTGCGTCAAAATTTGTGCCCTGATCGACACGCAAAATGGGCACAGGTGGGTGAACTGACCGTGCCAGGAGCCTTACAGCCCATGTCGACTTGGCAGCAGCGAAGAATGTGCGAAGGATGTGCTCTGGCCATACGTGTGGAGCCCACCCAAGTGAACCCACCACCTCACTCATCTGTCTATCACAAAACCGGCTTAGCCTATCACTGTAGTGACGTGTCCCTTTGCTGAGGACCTGGAGTTGAAATCAAAGAAAGGTGACCTCAAATTCAACCGCATAATTTTCATATGGATCCTAAAGCTAAAGGTATGTCAAAATGTTCAGTTCTGAATTGAAATATATATATATATATATATATATGTTGAAAATGGTCTTTGATTGAGCTAGAATTTTGAAATTTTATTGGCAAAAGTTAACTAGTGATGCCTATTTTAAGCAGCTACAGGATGAACTGATATACCCATTCCAGCTGTTATTAACACTTATTCAATTATGGAAGAAGTCAGAGCAAAAATAAATAAATAAATAACGATTCCAATACCTGGTCCCAATTAAGCACTTGCACTGACTCGAATTCCGACTGGTTCAACTTACACCGGGCAGATGGGTCGGCGATTTGCAGCTCATCCTCATCTGTCAATTCAAACCCAGAATAGAAAATCTGGTTCAATAGCGACTCCATGTGGTGGGGAACCAGAACTGAAGGGCTAACAAACGGCCTTACATGACTGCTGAGTGTACGTGCAAGCATCCTGACAGCTGATCTGGCCGCTGATACCGATCGAAGAAATCTCTCGGTTGATAATGAACCAACAATGCTTGGCACATCATTTTGGGATGCCAGCTCTCGGCGAAGATCTAGAGTTAACACATATTATTACCAGTACTCAGACATCTTTAATTAGAGTATTTGTCAAAATTAAAAGAAAAAGAAAATTGTGAAATTCAAAACAGATTAATGAGGAAGATTCACATATGACCAAGAAATTTTTGTATGTAATCATTGATAACGTATCTAATTAACACAATCATGTTGCATATATAAAAATACAATGAAGGAACTGATTCAGACAAAAAAATGTTATTGGCCTCATCTGGTTTTTCAAATTTTCGATTTACAAAGCAGCAATTGTATAGTAATAATCATAACTATAACAAAATAATAATACTAATAATAATGATGATAATAACAACAACAACAACAGTAATAATAATCGTGATGATGATGATGTGTGGTCAAATTCATAATTATCAACAATGTCTTTTGTAATGTGTTGTTGAGTCTTTTTATTAGAAAAGAATTTTCCTTCGGTTATTGAAAAAGCACCTGAGATCATTTGTCTGAGGTGGGCAGCTTCAACCACCGCTTCATCACGCTTCCGTGCTGTTGCCAAAAGCTTCTTAGAGAGCTCAGTGGCAACAAGTCGCCATTCATCACTGGCATCAGAGGTTGAATGACGACGACTCTGACGATCAGTGCTCTTTTCTAATGGCACAACTGATGGACGGCAGTCAACACATGAAACAGAACGGCTGTTCAACTTTTGTTTTCTTTCAGAAACTAGTGGCGGTTGAAATGGCTCCGCATACTTGTGGGGCCCAGCAGCCAAAACCTCTTTTGTAGTAGCTATGGTGGTTCTACCTGGGGTCATTCTTTGTGGAGGCTTCTTATCTTTAATCTCTTCTGTTAGTTCTTCATCTCTGCGTCTCTATAATACAAAGGAGATATTTGAATTTAAATATATTGAGCTGCAACTAATAAAAGAACATATAATAATTTCAATCAATTTATTTTATATTAATGCATGGTTTTATACTTCATAGATGTTGTGTACGGGTAAGGGGACATATAATTGTACCATACCAGTATTAGTATAAAACAGGATTTTCATTTGTCTTCCTAAATACAGTATCATTGAGGTACGCACACGGCCATGGCATAGTACTGATTCAATTATACAGATAGGTAGCTACTATTAAAATATATTTTTTCTGTATTTGTTACAGAATAATCATTCTTTTATCGTGCCCTGATATCCATGATGGAAATTCCAAATCTAGAAACTATGAAGAATAAGAAACCGAAAAAAGGAATGAAAATAACGGAAATTTTTGATTTCCATACATGAGTAGAAAGAGAATCGCGAAGGTAATCAGAGAAGGGAGAAGAAGATCTAGAGGCCATGGCAGGCTGCCTCTCTACGCACGAAACCTCTGACAGTAAGTGAAACCTCTAATAGCTAATTCAAACAAAACTAAACAACGAATCCAATCAGGGGATGCACTGATTGGCCAAGAAGTCTGTTATCTTTGAGTAATCCTTGACAGTAACAATTTCAGTAGCACTATCTTTGAAGAAAACATCTTCGGTTTCTCTTTCCAGAGCTTCCCCTGAAATTTGGCAGTGGCTCTCTCTCTCTCTCTCTCTCTTCTATAACCTGGCGAATCTTTGGTTCATGAATCTGCTAGTAATTCCAATTTTTTAACAATATCTGGGCATATCATTATCACCATTTTAATTTATTGAAAGCAAAAGCAATAACACATTGGCGGTCCATAATTACAAGGAGCGTAGTCAATAAGGGAAGTAGCCATTGTAGCGTGATTGCGTGAACATGAAAGCGCAGCGCATTGATGCTGGTAGTTGATTTTTGGTGAGCTGTGATAAATAGACACAAGGGAGTTGTGAATTTCTATATCCTCTCCGTGTTTGTACAACAGCAGCGTCCTGCTCCATGCTCTCATGCATGAATTTTTTCACAAATAACCGGGTTCATGAACTTATTTACACTAATAACTAAACAGAGAAGATGTTATACAAGATGACTGATGACTAAGAGACGAGTTATTCATACAGATGATTAAGAAAAGGGTGTAACTTCAATTTGTCCCCATCAAACTATATTTTACCTGTCCAACTGTCCAACAGTCGACTATGTCAAATCAAGATTAAATAACGCAATCTAAATTTACATCCTTAAGTTTGAATTTTGAAGAGTGTAACTTCGATTTACGCTCTTGAAATAAGTTAGACGTAATTTTATGTTATGCATATAAATTTTTAAATTATGTCCGTTTAAAAATTAAAATTTCATTTCATCTGCACAAATGCACAAATTTTTCATTATATATAGAAATTGTTAAAACTATATTTAAAATTTTTAATTATTGAAATAGTTTTGTTGATTACTGTTCAGAAATTATTAAAATCATAATTAAAATTTTAAATACTCAAATTATTTTTCAATAACCTGCTCATCACGTATTTGTGTGTAATGAGTAACAACGAAGAATTACTAAATCTATGCAGATCAAATAAAATTTGATCTTCAAACAAATATAACATTTAATTTAAACTAAAAGATGTAAATTGAGGTTGTGCTCTTTAATCTAGGTTTGACACATTCAGTTGTTGGACAAAAAAAAATAATTTAAGGGTGTAAATTGAAGTTATGTCATTAATTTCCTTGTTCATCTGTGCAAAATAACTTATTTTTTTTACCTTTTATATCATTGGCATTAATAAGTTTATCGGTTCGACCATTTGTGAAAATTTTCCTCCCTCATGCATGCACGGAGATAACACAGAAAAAGTCAAATTTAAGAGTTATAATACGAGGGCTGTAAAACAGTTATAGTGCGGATACAGTGGAGATATTACATGGGAAAGGTCTCGCTTGATCTCTGCTTGGAAATTTCTTGTTTACCTCCCGCCAAAGATAAAGATGTATAAGAAGTTTAAAGATGTATATTAATTAATAATTTGTATATTCAATGTCTAAATAGTCATTCAGTTCGATATAATTCTTATGTACGAATTTATTTGTAATCTTGTGTACTTAATTTCATTTTTTTTTTAGAAATTTGTTATTATTTGTTAGATGGTTATAAAATCACTTTTTAGATAATTCATAATGATAAATCTGTTGATTTCTAATTATTAAGAAAAATAGTACAAATATTCTAAAAATATATAAAATTGATGTATAATTAAATTTTGTATAGTAAATATTTATAAGTATACCATTATATAAATAAAATTAATATATATAGGGATGAAAAAAAATTAACATAAAATCACTACTAGAATCTATTGCATCAGCATACGTATAAATTTTAGTAGCATGAATATAAAAGTAATTGACGTGTGTACTACAATATGTACATTAATGAATTTCATTTTGAACTATAATTGTGTGTGTATTACATGACACAACTATAATTGAAGTACATATGCTAATCATTTTCATACTTAACCTCAGTAGCGGAGCTTCTTATTGCTCATTTGGGTCATGGCCCTCCCTTAAAAAAATTTGAAAATATATAATAATATATAATGAGTTGTTTGCTTTTAGGTTTAATTTTAGTTTGGGTCTTTAGATGTCCCCCTCTCTTCTCAAAAATTTACTCCCCTGAAGACATAAAGCCCCTTTTGATTATATATATTAATTCTTTTGATTATATATATTAATTTACAAGGCTCTCAAAAATTCATAAATTGAACTTTAACATTATTATATATGTTATTTTAATAATATTTTTTGTTCATATAATAATTATCTGTAATATGATGGCCCCTCTCCGTATCGGCCGGAGCTCCCTACTCACACCAAATTCAATGGATTTTGTTAACACTTATTTTATCCGTAGCTACCATAATATATAAACGGTTTCATCAACCAGCCAACAGATGTAGCAAGGCTGGATGCGGAATTTGATAGCGACAGGATTTAATTCCAACTTTACTGGTGATGAATTTGATAGCGACAGTATTTTGAATTTGTTTGAAGAAGGATGTTTGTCGTGTCGTCTTCTAGCAATAGATGAGCTGCTGTAATTGAAGACTAGGAGTTATTGCTTCTTTACTGATCGATTAGAACACTTATATATTTTCTTCTTGTTCATAACTAATGACAGTGATAACTTTTTAAATTTTATAATTATTTAAAAAAATATTCAAATTTCAAACCCACAACTTCTCATAAAAAGAATATTGTCATTAGACTAAAGGCTGATCCTATATATAATGATAGTGATAATTAATTAATAAGTTTTCATTATTACGTCATTACATCATTAGATAGATGAAGTATATATTATTATCTTAAGAATAATAATATATCATTAGTTTGGAGTTATGTCTTAGTGATGTACCCATGTGATACCAATTGAAGGATGTATAGTTTTTATTTGATGAAAAATTGAAGTATATATTGTTATGTCACGAATAGCTTTTTAATTCGGTATATATAATTAGTTGTTACGGAACTTTGCAGTGCATATTTTGAAAGGAAAATATTAGGAGATATTATCATTGATATCGTAATTGATACGTATAGGCCTTTAATATATCTATTAAATAAATATTATTCATATTAACAATTTAATTTATAATTATTATTATTATTTACACAGTATTGCAATTATTTAACTTAAATATTATTAATGTACATAATAATAATGTATAAAATAACTTTACATAACAAAATCACTAACATGCATAATATACAATTTAATATATATATATATATATATATATATATATATATATATGTATGTATAAGCTTTTAATAAAGCTTGTATCAATGATGTTGTCAACAACCGTACTCCCTATTTGCAAATAGATAGACACATTTTAGTCGGTCTTTTAATTCGATGACCATTCTAACTGTATAATATTTTTTCGATCACAAACCATAAAAAGCAGCACTACGTACATATCTGAACCTAACCTAAAAAGTAAAAAGAGATTTTTTTTAATCTACTCTATCCTCAGATTTATACCTCAATTATTTTATCCTTTAACTTTTCATTTGCAACTGTATTTCTATCTCTTAAATTTGTCTCCAAATTGTTTTCTTTTCTAACTTTTTATTTTCAATAATATTTATATTCTTTATAAGTTTTTATATTTTACAATTAGATATAAATACCTATATAATTAGGTATGAATATCTTTATAAGTGAATATGAATACTCATATGTATAAGCAGAGGCAAATATAAAAGAGGAGGATAATTATCTCTCTTTGGATTTTGAAAAATAGTGCTTTTAGATATTGCTTTCGGTAACGATCCCTGCTGAAATTTTCTTTGTCCCTCATGAATTGTTTGATTACTTTTATTAAGAAAAAGATATTTAAATTTCAAAATATGAAGTTCCATAGAGAAATTTTTTTCCATCAACTTAATTATTTATTATTTTGAGTTCTATTTTGTTCTTATTTTTAATATGTAAAAGGATATTATTTTGATAGTTTTTTATTGATTAAGAATGTATACTAAATTATTATTTTTTATTTACTATCCGATTAGTTAATGGGTTTGAATCTGATAAAAGCCCCATGAACAAAATCCTACATCCTCCCCTGCGTAAAGTATGAACATCATATCAGTATTTTATATTTTTTAAATGAAAGGCTAGACACATATGATGTAGGGCGCTCATCATTATTAAGAATGAATTTTAGTCCGCTCGAAATATTCATATCTATTATATACTAAAAATGAAACATGTTCAAACCTATTGAATGAATGTTAAAAGATCGAGGAACTTTATAAGAGGACAATTAGCACGCCCAAAGTATTATTAGCAATCATTTATCCAAAGATATTTTTCTTTTGTTTGAATGATGGTGGAACATAAACATAAAAAAGAAACATAGCAAAAGGTCCTTTTGTGTCGAAAGAAAAATGTTATTTCATATTTAAATGTATGTAGATTTCCTATTTTATTATTTTTCTAAATCATATATGATCTGATTCGATTTAATCAGAGTAAAAAAAAAATTGGTCCAACCTGATCTGAATATAAAAAAAATCTAATTTTAAAAAGTTAATTTCTTAAAGAGCTAATTTTACCTAATATGTAATTGATCTTTCCATATATAAATAAAAATTATAAGGTTTTTAAATATGAATTTTAATATGTGTGCGATTGACCACTGCATAGCATATATGTGATATACGGGTGCATATGCGATTTAATATATGAATATATATTCTAAAATATTCTTAAAATATTTCAATCGATTATTTTTTAACAGATTTTTAATATAAAATAAAAAAAATATATAATAAGATATTAATATAATTTTGAATTTTTGTATGAATATATCACATTTCAGGGATTGTCATGACGGTCTTTTTTCCGTTTGTTATATTTTTTTTGAGAGAGAAAGATCAGAATTTAGTCATAAATTTTATTTTTGTGTCTATAGAGGTTTGAACTCATAATCTTTTAAAGATCATGTTAATTAGTCACCACTTAAGCTACTAAGTCATTTTTCTGCCTATGATATTACAGTCATGACGGTCTTCTTTTCCGTCTCTATGTGCTGTCTTCGGACTCTAGACATGGTGCATTAAATAAAAAAATTTAAGGAGTTACTCTACAGTCTATGAGTTCTTATAAAAAATATGAAGCTACCTAGAAGCTTCTACAGTTGTTTAAACAGTCCTAGAGCACTGTATTTTCTACCATAAACATAATTTGTGTTTTATTCGCGAATTATTCATTTTTTATCCGTAATTCATGAATAATTCATCAATTTAATATATAATGTGTTCTTTCAGTCAAAAAATATTTTATTTATGAATTATTTGTGAAAAATACATTATATATTATTTTAAATAATATTTTATATTTTTTAATATTTTCAAAATTTTAACATTTTAATATATATTTTATTTATATTATATGAAACAAATAATTTTTTATTTATATCCATATTATATCTGAATTATGAATTTTTTATCTCGCCGAATAATTCTCGAGTCCCGAATTTGTTATTATGATTTCTACATTAGATATTATGTGAATCCATCTGCTATTGTGTGGCCACATATGTGATCGGGTAAATACATCTAGAACATAGTAATAAATTCAGCATTTGGAAATTATTCGATGAGGTAAAAAAATTACGATTCAAGTATAATACGGGTATAATTAGGGAATAATTTATTTCATATTATATAAATAAAAATATGTATTATATTAATAAATTTTTTAAAATATATTAAAAATTATAAAATTTTATTTACAATAATATATAATATATTTTTTTGCTCGATAATTCTTGAATAAAATATTTTTATTATATATTAAATTGATAAATTATTCATAAAATATTTAACTATGGATAAAAAATAAATTACTTACGAATAATTCGCACACCTTGTGCAGCGTGTATAACGTGGGAAAAAATGTTACAGAAAATCCGCGAAAGTTAGTGCTGGATTATGCACAGTAAAATTTACCTGAAAAAAATTTACCAGTGGGAGGATTTAATATGTCACCTGTGGTTACAGTTTTACAGATCTTTAATTGTGCGATACTATATAGGCTGAACGCACCTACTCTCCTAATTACGTACAGTCAGTGAGGAAGTCAGGAAACATAAAGGACGGATAAACTTTATTATCAATTAATTATATTTATAAAATAAAATAAAATACATTCTAATAAAGAAATTGAACTTATATACGTATATATTTTAACTGCGCACTTTAGAGATTAATGCATATAAAAATAAATGATATGTATTCATAACATATAATTTTTTACAGCTTACAAGAGTTTTATATGATTCGAAAGCAAGATATATTTTATATGAACGCGTACTAAAT
>CAXKVV010001572.1:0-28512 GCA_964058805.1 Schoenoplectus triqueter
GCCACTAATATGATAAAAGCACAATTAACCATTTAACACAAATAAAACTATCTTAATCTGCAAACATAGTGTCTCAATGTAATGCTTCTGAACATTGAGAATTTTACCAAATTTATTTGGATCACAGTCCTTTTCATTTAGCTCAGTATATCATTTCATTAATAATAACTTTTTTTAGTAAAGCATTTATCAGGTAATGGTCAACTATAGTATCACTTGTTCGTTCTAAACATGGTAGAAAAATCATTTATTCAAATACTGAAAGAGGAGTGACTTCTTTGTATTTATAAACCACTACTACATTTGTTTCTAGGCTCCAAAGCAAAAGAGCTTACCAGAATGGAATGGCATCGAAGTTGACGAAGCCAGCCCCAGAGAAAGATTGCTGCCCCAACCCACTGGCACCATCCTAAGCTAAGAAGAGGCCCAACTAATTAACCTGGTGGGACAAATCTAAGTTCTGGCATCCTATCCCGACCTTTCACAATGTACTCTGCTATTTGACTGCGAAGAAATGTACTACCTCTAGTATACATGGGCTTGCCAGAGAGAGAGGTGCCATCACATAAAAGCTTGAAGAAAAAGAGGAAACTTTAGTTCAAATAGTTGGAAATAAAAACATAAATCAGATAAAGAAATGTTCCATATTATTTCATATATGTTATATTTATTATATGAACAATCAGCACAAACATGAATTTTGAAAATAAAAATCTAAGCGCACTTCACAGTAATAAATTGTATCCAATTAAATATACATAGATGATCATGCACCTATTGTCATAATATCGTATTGTATTATCACAGTACATGTGCAGGTACAGGAGAAGAGCAGTTGCTGACTGATACAACCGTAATTATAATTTCATAATTTCCTTAAAAGTGACAGAACATCAGCAGACATTAACAAATGTAAGACAAACGGCTTCTCAAGATAGAAGATATGTTCTGACAAATGTGTTTCAGCAAATTGAACCCTAATAGTTTAACTTTTAAGATATAATGTGAATAAATATTTTCTCCATATTTTAAATATATTCCAAAATAATTTTAGAAAATTTGAAAATTATAAACAAGACTCAAGCAGAAAAGGTCAAATTACCCATTTTAACAATAGTTGACTTAAATTTCAAACTCCAGCAAAAATACAAGTTGCTTGATTTTAGACTTTTAATTTATCTTTAGGAACAACTGAAGAGATCACCAAAAATAAGCTAGGTTTTGATATGTATTAGGAATACATCGTTTCCATCAAATTATACAACAGTATATTGGCTGTCTTTTGCTTAAATTTGACAAAAGGTGCCACTTGCTGGACATATCAACAAAAGAAGCAAAACTTACAACAGTCCAGCGAAATAGCCGTATGCATCCTGGCTAAAGGGCTGTAATGGAAGACATTCAAAGTCTTATGCACTCGTCTCAAAGCCTGAATTTGCATGAGTAACAACAGACAGATAGTTTGCCAGACCTTGTATTTCTGGCTCAAAGTAGGTGAACGCGTCTTGTTGAATGAGAAAATGTGTGAGCCTCCTGTCAAGTGGCTGGTAATGGTGGAATAACTCCACTGCTCAGGGAACAAAGGCGTCATTTCAGCATATGCTCAGGGAACAAAGGCGTCATTTCAGCATTAATGACAAGAGGATCACGCATTCACATTTCACGCTGAGAGGGGAGGAGCGTTGCAAACCGTGGCGGGCTTAGGTTGAGAGACTGAAGAGAGATTTTTTTAATTAAAATAATAAATAATCAGATTTGATAAGATTGTTTGAATATTTAGATTATATATAGTTTGGATTGAGTGTAAAATTCGATTTAAGATTTTTTTCGTGTCAAAAATTTTGAACTGATTTTTAAATTCGATATTAATTTTTTTTTCTCTTCATATTTATACAAACAAAAAAAACTCACTCATCAATTTTAAAAAAAATTATCCGATAGAATTTGAAACACAGTCCATAATTTTCAGCAAAAAAAAGTTGAGACTTAGCTTAAAATACACAAATAATTTTATCAAATCTCAATTATTTATTATTTTAGTTACCAAAAAATCTGCAAAAGAGATGCTCACCAATTGGCGTGTAGGAGAGTGCGAATCACGAAGCAGGATGGACGGTTACTAGAGAGGGTAGGTGGGACCCGGGGCCAATTCGGAGGTGTGTAGTATTGGGCAAGATTTAAGGTGTTAACGGATCGGATAACAATTTTATCTGTGATATGATTCGAGAAATAATGAAAATTATTCGATCCGTATTTGTGTCTGATTTTTTTTACGAATAAGGATACAATTTTGCTATTATCTATGCGTTGACAATTTAGCAATTATTCATCAATATTCAACACTATCCGAAGATATCCGATCTGATATTATCCGAATAAATATCTGAAATGTTTCTTTCTATTATATATATTTTTTAATTAGATTTTTAGTATACATTATAAATTTTATTTATTTTATATCTAATTTGTGTTAATGTATCATATTTTTTTATAATTCATTGATATATTTAAACTATTAATATAATAATAATTAATATTTAATTTTTATAATTACTAATTTTATAAAAAATAATATATAATTATTTTTTAATAATAAATATAATATTTTTATTTAATATTTAAAATATATATTTATATTTATATCTGTTTAATATTCAATCAGTATCAAAATATCTATCGAATATTCAGTTTGTATCAGTATTCATATTTAAACTTTATGTGTCCAAATTTATATATAAAAATTTATAATAAGTACAAATACGATAAAATTATCATCCGTATCTGTCTGTATCCAATTCGTTTACATGGGAGAATTCAGTTCTTGACAAGTCGGTAGAGAGCAGGCCTCTTGTGACGAATCCAAATAGTGCCACGGAATTAAAAAAGCCCGCGACCTCTAGAACTTTTGGTGCTGCCACGTCACCACCCTGGCCAGGCAGAGGCACATATCAGCTTTTAATCTGAACGGTCACAATTAGAAGAAAAGGTCCAGATCTATCCAAGCCCACGCCATGATTGGATAACCTTTTCTTTTTAGAGGTTGTAAGAAGGCCTCCTATCGGTTTTATTGGGCTTTTCTCTCTTTGTGCTTTTTTGAGTTGAATTAACCGAAGCAAACCGGAGAGACCAGAGAAACATGAATTTTCCATCACGTAGAGATTAGTATTCTATTTATTAATAACGATATTCATTAACAGCGCAATACTATATATTAGGCACATTGTAAAGGAGGAGCATCGTGCAATACTGCACATAGGAGAGCTCACTAATCTGCAATTCCCACTTAACGGGAGTTGACATGCCAAACATACATACCAATAAAGAAATAGAATAAAACAAAAATACAATACGAATTCAATTAGACAAAACAATGTGATGCATCTGAGCTCAACAACTCGCTGAATGAGCCGAACTCATCCTGTTCTCCTTGTAACAACAGAAATGCAACCTCCTCTGATTCATTACATGTGCCGCTGACTGATGCGGCTTGATCGGCACTGAATTTTTCTTCAGGGCTCAATTGTGAGGCGACAAATTTGTCGAGTGCTCTCCAATCTGTCACACCAGGTATCGGTCCTGCTACTTTTGATTGTTCGTCAAACCGGTTGTTAACTGACGTCAGTGATGGTAAATTCTGCAATTGTGAATTGAGATGAGGAGGGCTTTGTAACTCTGGGAGTTGCACAAAGTTATTTGAGTGTGCTAAGAAGCTTAGGTTGTCAAGTTTGTTCTCCTTTTTGCAAAGTAGAGAGGTTTTAGTTTGGTTTTGTAGATAATCAAGGCGATCAGGAATGATGGAGTAGCCGGAGACCCACATGTCACTAACACCTCTGGAAGGATACGTCGTTCGCTTTTTGAAAGCTCGACAAACGACCCAGCCTTCTTCCTGTGAAGCAAGTTCCATATAAATGGCCAATCTCTTTTCTTTTGAAAAAAAATGTTAATTAATGTACGTGATCATGAAGGCAAAATAGACAAATTAACACTTTAATTTGTAAATTAAAATGATTAAATAAGTAAATTCAGTCATAGCAGAGTGTACAAAATTAAGTAGCTGTATATTCATTTATTATATATAATTCTCTAAAAGTATTTAGGTCTGTTTTTTTTAAAAAAAAGAAAAGAATCTTCAATATATATGAACTAGTGTCATATTCATTTTTTTTAAACTTTTCTGCGTGTAATAGAAACTCGATTTTTCCCCGTTTTGTATAAGAGATAATGCAAATTAAGTACGTGGACATGCACCTTGTTAAGTCTTAGTAAGAAGTACATTCCTTCAACATATGTATAAGAAGCTAGGGGTGGCAAAATTTAAGATATATTTATTTGGTCGTCAACGCAACAATGTACCATATATAAATGCATAATTACATTTTGTAGATAATATATATATATATCCATGTATAAATTTCAAACTTAGTTAATGACCTGAGGGGGTGCATTTTCGTCTGTCTCAAGCCTGTACTCATGCATAATCCAGTCAGTTTTCTGTCCATTAGGTGCTCTTCCTTTGTAGAAGACCAAGGTTTTTCTCATGCCAATCAGCTGGTTTTTCTCATGAACAGCCTTGTCCCGTCCCGTTGCCTTCCAAAACCCTGCCAGTGTCGCCCGATTTGTTCTCGTTCCGGTCGGATACTTTCTATCTTTGTGACTAAAGAAGTACCACTCGCTTTGTTCTTCACACCCAATCCTACATCTCTCTGCAAGCAGAAAGCCATGGATTTAAAAAATTATCATCAACATGAATGCATTATAAATTTCTTTCTAGAATAAAATGCAGATGTACATGAATTGAATAATGATAACTAAAAAAGAAAGAAAAATGATACAAAATTATTATATTTTGTGGTAAATCAAAAAGAAATCGGTTATTACTTTCATCACAACTCAAAAATGCCTTAGCATTGAAGTTGGATGTGCAGTGTCTCTTTTCACATACATTTTGGTTTCTTTCTTAATTATATGTATGTAATTAAAATGGATAATTATTCAAAGCAACATTTTGCTTAATTTCCAATTAAGGTACATATATACACACGTAGTGAAAATGATAAGAAATATGCTAACCTTGGAGGTCCCATGGCTCTATTCTGTACAAATCAATGTCTTTGATAACGTCAAGATCTATCTTTTGAGAAGCCACCTTCTTCTTAAGGTAATAACCAACAAGCTCTTCATCCGTTGGATGGAACCTAAATCCGGGGGGAACGCAAGATTCCATTGATTCCATCTGCATAATGATTTTACCCATAAAATTAATGTGTCAAGTAGTTTATATTGATTAGGTCTTGAGTTATTCAGTGCTTGTGCATAAAATGGACGGACCAGTTTTGAGTTTTGACCATCATGTTCAAGACTTCAAGAGTAATATTTCAAGTTGTCTGAAATGTCTTTTTCTCTCTGCTTTCTTTTCTTTTTTGCCCTATTTTTTGTTCTTTTTGCTGGAGCGGAGGGGTCAGGACTTGAGACCATATGTATTACCAATTTGGTAATTTACCATAGTAATCAGATAGTTCGTTTCCTCTATATTATAGATGAAACTGTTGTTTTATAAATCACTGAACAAATGGCACCATATGTTTGGTATCCAAATAATATTCCGGTGCACTCTGACCCGCTATAAATGTCATACTCATCATAGTATACAAAGACTTGAAGGAAGGCACTTGTACTTTACATTTACCGAGATAAAAGTAGGCCATTATTATTTTGTTTGTTTCTTTTCCTGTCAGGCATCGGAGTCCTGAGTCTAGACTAGTAGCTATGCTCTGGAGACAATATTTTCATGGGTCACTTCCATGTTAAATTTTGTAGTCATATTTGAAAAAAGTCTGAACATGAACTAGAGACATGGTCTAGTCCTCGTGATGATTTTGTCACACCAATGTTGAAATGAGAGAACACGTGCAAGATTTAGTCTACAAAATATCATTACTACAGAAAAAAGAAGAAATTGTGCCTGCAATATTATTAATTGTTTTAGAATGTCACATACGAAAGCGTGTTATTTTTATCAATATTAACTAAAAGAATTTAATTATTAAGAAATATGTTATTACTAATTTTTAAGAATATCTTTAGTAGGAATTAACTATATAAATAAATTAATTAATAACTAATGAATTGTATTATAAAAATTTTAAACGTAGGTTGGCTCCCTTCCCAATCATATATTATATATTCCTGCAGGGAAGTCCTATTTTTCTCTTTTTGAACCATCTCACATGCTTAATATCTTAACTCTTGCATAAAGAAGATTTTCAAATCGAATTGACATTGAAATTAATATATTTGTTTTATGAATGATATAATCACTTATATATTCATTATTATTCAACTTAAAATGAATTATTAATTACCATTTTATATAGTATTTTATTATTCAATTTAATTAGTGTACCACTGACAAAATGAATAATATTGAACAACAACATACTATACAAAATACAAAGTTGAATAACAAATTCATTAATCTGAATAATATTTCATTTAAGCTAGATAATAAGGTATATTAATGATGATATCAGTACAGATATTGTGCCTTACATTAATTTCCCTATAAATTGGACTAAAGAAAAATGATTTATTTACTATTTAACTAATATATAAACTACTAACAGTGAACGAACACTTCCATATTTTTAATTCTTTCAAACCTCAGAATGTATACCTGTTGTTCTTTTTATGTTACTGTGAATTAAACCTACCGATCGAAGATTTTGGACATATTGTAAGAACGTGTATATGATCAAATATTCATATTCATATTTTGGCCTCTTTCCATGCATGTGATAAACTCTCTTTGACCAATTAAAAATGAGTCCTAATCTCGGTTGCACTGTTTTTATGTGGAAAAAAAGAACTTCCCTCATGAATCAACCTAGGAAGAATTAAAGGATAGCGATGGAAACCGTATGTACAATTGACGGTGAAAGGGATCGATTTGAAGAGAGTATGTGCGTGAGAAAACAAAAAGGGGAAAGGCAGGGGGCTGACGTCCACTATAAAAACGGAGCATGCGCTACCATGCATGCTGCTCTAAAGAAGAAAAGGTGGTATGTATTGAAACAAAAAGAAAACAAACGGGAGGTGGAAGGAGGCATTGGCTAAAAAGGCAGCGAGCCTTTTCTCTGCACGGCCTCTGACAATACTGTTCGTTTGTCTAGGATTTCCTTGACACTAACTAAGCGCAAACTCTAACTGTATGATATATATATAATATGATCGAAAGGACATGAAAGAGAGAGATCTTCTAGGAGACTGGTGCTTTGAGGTGAGTGAGTGAATAGTCACAGTTTTAATCAACTTTTTTTGTAGGGTTGAGACTTGAGAGAGAGAGAGAGCGCTGAATAGGAGCAAAAGGATGAATAGGATATATTATGTAGAATAGAAATAATAGCAACAATCACCTTTTCTGTTGTATTGAAATATAAGCTACAATTAGTTATTAGTATAAACTTGATTAGGGAGCCAAGAGAAGCATACTATTATTCATGATCATTGATTTGGGACAAGAAAATTCTATGTGCAGAAATGCATAGTATATAAATCTTTGATGCAGAATAAACGGGAAATATTAGGAAGTACTCTGAGAATATTATGAACTTGAGAAACTCTTTTACTTCACTAATTAGCTTCTGCTATAAACAGAGTGAGACTTGAAAGCCATCTACAGTTTCATGAAGAAGTTTGTGAGTATATATGTGATGATTGAGAAAATAACATGAATGGTTTGGTAAATAGTGGAAGTAGATTTAATACCAGAGATGTGGAATATATCGAGGATAACATCTTTTAGTGGATAACAGCAGCAAATATATTTGAAAAAGAATATATATTAGCCAAAAAATACAAGGATCCCACGCACAGACACAAAAACTGCGAAATATTGTACAAAAATAGATATATTTCTATGCAATCAAATGCAGTTTTATTCACCAGCTTTTAACAATGCCAGTAACTATTATTAATAACTACATATACCACTTCTCGACAGTACTAATCTAGGTTTCGAGCATTCCGGTTATACATGTTTATTGGACATACTGTTCACCACACCAATACCATGGTAGAACATGATATATTTATTTATATGAATTCAAGAAGCATAGAGAAGACAAAATTTCGGTAATATTAATTGATTCAAAATTTATTGTTTAGCATTATTAGATTTATCTTGCACGACATAATCGGTCAAGATCACTATTGAATCATTTACAAATAGTCTAATACCAATAATATCAGTTATGTATAATCAATTCGTAAGAAAGTACCAAATGTGCAAATGACCTAGTAGCTCAAGTGTTAGTTAACTAAAATGATTTCAAAGATATCATGGATTCAAATCTTTATAGACACAAAATAAAATTTATGAACTAAACTCTCATCTTTCTCTAAAAAAAAATATCAGATATACCTAATGTGGTTAGTGTTAAATGTTAATGATATTAATTTACGTTGTCTTTGCATCGATCGCCCAAGGGCTCAAATTGATAGCTGTTTCTTTTGTGTTATTGAATGCATTAAACCTTCTTGGAAATCAATGCAAGGACTATAAAGAAGACCAGCTTCAAATACATTCAACTGGGCCCATGTTAATTAGTTTTTAAGAAGGCCAAGAGTGTGTTAACGGAAATAATAATAATAATAATAATAATAATAATAATAATAATAATAATAATAATAATAATGATAATAATAATAATAACAATAATAATAAAAAGTGAAATCGAACCCCGAAAAAAATCATCAATATATATGAAGCATGCATTTTGTGCATAAATAATCGGTAATTTTTAATGTTACGACATATAAAAAAAACCTTCTATTTGCATTAAAACATGAAGAAATTTATGCAATTAGACAGGATATCCTTACGCGATTAATTCATTATTTATGAAACCCTAGAACTTATAAGATGAAACATACGTACTATTCATCAACTAGCCAAAGACAACAGGATGATATAACCATTGACAAGAATGACCGAGCATATATATACCAACTGCTAAAGAAACTAAATAAAACACGATTAAACAAGAGTATAGGTACGGTATATATATATATATGCATGCGTATATGCACACAAGTCAACAAGAAACAAGATAATTAATTGGATGGACCTGAGAAACTCACCTTAATTACTAATAGTTGCTAACTGATCATCAATCTTCCCTTTTGAAGTTTAAATACGGCACTAACACAAATTACGTTCCTTGAGAGATGTGGAGCAATCAGCAATATATGAAGAAGAGATGGATGGAGGTGTAGGTTAGAAGACGAAGAGGGAGTGGGGAAAGAGAGAAGGGAGGTTATAAAATATGAAGAAAAGGAGAGATAGAGGGTGGCCCGCATTCGATTGCGCGTGGGTTGATGGAATGAAACTGCCTGCCCCACCATTGTTGACGTCACTCGCTCACCTTCCTATCAGGGTCTCAGTCCCTCTCCCCTGTCCCTCTCTCTCTCTTTCTCACATTTTTTGGCCTAAAAATGTGGCAAGCACCTTTCGTAGTTTCTTTTACACAGGCCGAGTATGTGCTTTTGTGGGGGTCTTCTGTGGCGCAGAGCCTAGTCGTCAATCTTTCTACAGTTTACAACAACACAACAATATGTTCCTGATTGGTCTGTTCGTTACATAGAGAAACATAAATATTGTCGCAGAAAACATATACACTATAGAAAAGAACATTAATTACGCTTAACATCATGCGCATAATTGGTCGGGGATTAAGGTTTGTGGGGAACCGTGTGGGTTTGCCAGTGTCCTGAATTTAATGCTGCAACTCTTTCATGTCTGCGATTCCCCCCAGTGTCAAACTATGTAGAGAATTATAGTTACTTTTCTTTTCCCAATGTATATTTTTACAATTTTTAATGTAATTCATTTGACACAGGAACTATTTATTTTATCTCAAATGGAAGTCCAAAATTTATGAGTTATTTCTCAGTTAATATGTTAAACTCTGTAGCACTTTAATTGTATCATTTTCATTGAAACAAACAAAAGTTACATTTACACGGCTACACTTGACTAGAGTTGGCCATGGAAAACTATACATGTAACATGTACTACATTCTTCTTTTACTTTTTAACCGCGAGGCTTGATGACCTGATCCCTTATACCAGAAAATTAGAAATTTATTAATAAAGATGTCGCAAACATTGGAATGTGACCCTCATTGGATGTACTAATCTGATGATTATGACAAACTACGGGATATTTACATCTAAAGGCTACCACGCTGTCACCACTTAGCTTCAACTAGCTGACACAAGTAATAACTAATGAGTAATGACCGACTGGAAAATTACGTTTTAGCGTCAAAATTATTTTGCCCTGCTGGAGCGTATCTCCCGAGGAAAATGAACTTCTGCTGTTTCAAATTGTTTAAATTTTTTTTATGAAGTATTTCGTATTCGGAGAATAGGAATTTGAAATTTCTTTCTGTTGTCCATTAAATGTTCAAATTTTATTGAGCTATTAAACTTTGAATTTGTTCAAATGATGAATTAACGACCACGAATTGACAAAAATATAAATAAAAATAATTATTTATTATAATAATATTGACAAAATTATCAAAAATACAACCCATAAATGCAGTGTATATCACTACGAGAGAAAGGAGTTTTAATAACTATTGTAGATTAAGTTTAATAATGATTTCTGAATCATTATTAAAGGAGATATTATGAAAATTATTATTGTACTTAATAATTTCTTTGCTTTTATTATTTTACAAAATATAATTAAATTTAATAAGTTTTTTTAAGATATTTGTGTAAAATCCTATGAAGGCTTCAAGGAATTTGAGTGCTAATGATTAAGATTGTTGAATAAGCTTTAATGAGAATATATGATCATCATCATGTAAAGATATAATTCAAAATTTTATGTTTTCTCATAACTTTGCAAGAAAAAATATCTCTGTCGTGGTAAACCATTATAACGGTTACCCAACCATTATAATATTTCATAATTCTATACTAAAATATTTTTTAAATTTTCTAAAGGTAGAGATATCACAAATTTCATAGAGCATATCATTGTGTAACAGCAGATGTGAAGCGTTAACACTTCAGAATATCCAACAATTCAATGAATTGTTATAATATTTCTAAAATACAGTAGATTTTGTCAGAGTCTAGTCAAACTACTCAAACTATTGTCGACGTTTTATAAAACGTTCAATGTTTTCTCTTATCGTTAGAACGGTTCAGTCTATTCATTTTTGAACCTTTATAATGTTACAAGAAGTTATGACAAAGGGTGTTCTTGGAAACTCAAGATTCAAGATCAAAAAATATTATAACGGTTCTGAAATCGTTATAATGATTTTCTGCGCAAGAATACCAACTGCTTTTTGTTATGGGTTCTATTTTAAGGTGCTGCTTTGAGATTGCTCAAACTAATCAATCTTTCATAATTCCTAACAATATGAGCACTCAATCAAAATCCTCAAAGAACCCTTACATTTTTTTTTTATAAATATAAATATTAAGATCTTGAATCAACCAAATTAGTGAAACTTTTTATAATCTTTAGAGAATTATTTTAGCTCCTATATTTGAGTTTTGGCTCAATTTTTCTACAGCTTTTAGCTGGATTTTTTTCTAAGCCTTGAGAATCCATTTTTATAGTTGTTTTTGTTAGATTATTTTTAATATTTTTGTATTTATTTTTATGAAGAAAGTAAATCTTCTAATTCTAAAACATTTTTGATAATAAACCGGCATCTCGTTAGTGAGATGAGACCCAAAGACGTAGGTTCTATAACCAAACTCCATTAACATATCTTGTATTCTCTAAAATTATGCACTTACATATTTTGTGTTTCATTTTTCATATTTTTCTATAAAGTTGTATTTCTTTTTGAAGGTTATGGTAGGTTATTTTATATTAATTATTTTTTTGCAGTTGATATTTGACTGAATTCTCATAGCATATTTTTATTTACATCTAGTATTCGACTTAGTTTGTGAATTCTCTCTTGATCTTTCTTAAGTCAATTCTTATGTAAATTTATAGTAAATTTTCTATTCACCAAACCGGTCTTTCTCTAAATTGTTCAAAATAATGTGAACTTCTATTATTGGTAAATAAAATCAATAATTACCTTAGATTATCAAATATAAATAACTGTTAAAAATCACAGTTATCCCGGAAGATGAAAATGATCTTTAGTAATGATTTTGACCAAATAATCATTGTTAAAGGGCTATTTAACAATGATTTTGGACTCCATACCATTATTAAATAACACTTTAGCAACCGTTGCTAAAGGTCTTTTTAAAAAAAATGTAACTTTCTTTAACTTTAACTAAATGAAGACAGATTGATATAATAATAGTGATATATTATTCATTCAATAATTAAGAACACATATTATGATATATTATTCATTTAACAATTAATATGAAAATAAATATAATTATTCATTCAATAAAAAAATATTTACTCAACAATACATAACTCATGCAATAATATGAAATTTTATATAATTTCTAAGAAAAATCCAAAAATAACTAAAAAAAGATCTTAAATCTTCAAATACGTTTTTGAGGGTCAAGATGAGCTTCATTGGTAGATTTTTTCTATCAAAGCCACACAACTCTATACACATTTAGCAGCGATTTTTTGAAGGAATTGTTATTAAATACACCCTTTAACAATGATTCTTTATAAGGAACAATTGTTAAATGTATTTACAACTTTTGGGTGTTTATGGGACTCTATTTTAGCAGTATTTTTTTTATTAAAAATTATTACAAAAAAGTTATATTACAGTTATGTCACTGACCTCTTTTAACAATGAAAATTTATATATATTCATTATTAAATGAATGTTGTCTAAATTCATTTCTGTTATAGTGTATATGTATACTAGAACTTCTTTAACAACTACTTTTTTTTTGGAAGAGAAACAATCACTACAACATAAAAGAGTTTAGACAACACCTCTTTAACATTGATTATTAATAAATCCATTGTTAAAATGGGTCAGTAGCATTACTAAAATATTGGGAATATTTTTTAACAATAATTTTTAATTAAAAATATTATTAAATGGAAGCTGGAAGTAAAAATTTTGGGCTGAACCTTTAACAATAGTTTTAAAATAAGAACTATTGCTCAAAGACATTTAATAATGGTTCTTAGTTAAGGACCATTGTTAAAAGTTAAAATATAATTTTTCTCTGACAGAATTTCATCAACAAATAAATTTTATCTGTTTGCTCCTACGAATTATTATATTTTTTAATCTAATCGTTCATTCATCCCGATCCAACGATCAACAAATTAAAATTAAAAAATCTAAATCCCACATATTTGACCTCTCCCTCCTGCCTGTTGCATATATAAAAGAGATGTGAGGGGTGGAGAAAGAGAAAAGAGTAAAGAATGAAGATCAAATTTGAAATCCGACTATCTCAGTTTCAAATGGTCATAATTTATTATAGAAAACTCCGACTGATGTGTTCTACGCGGCCGTGGAAAGTTTATGATAAGACATACATGGTTAACATGTATTACTATTATGATTAGTTTAGGACCGAAAAATCTCATCTTATCCCTCAAAAATACATTTGAAATTTTTAGTTATGTTTTTTTTTCTGTTTTTTCTATTTTGTCTTAGAAATTATATAGATTTTTATATTATTATATGAGTAAGATTTATTATTGAGTAAATATATTTTTTTATTGAATGAAAAATTGTACTTCTTTTCATATTAATTATTGATTGAATAATATATAACTATATTTATTCTTATATAATTAATCTGAATCCATTTTCATTGTGAAGTGTTTGTTATTTAAAAAAAGTTCAAGTAAAAATAAAATAAAATAAATGACATTTAGCAATGGTTTTTTTGTTAAAAGTTGTTGCAAAAGATGTTTCAAGAATGATTTTAACAATAGAATTTAACAACGACTATTTATATTTTTTTTTCTAATACCCTTTCAATAACAGTTAAAGAACTGTTGTTAAATGCAGTTAATAATTGTTGTGATTTCTTTTTTTCTATGGTAGTGAATATTGTTGTCACAATCATTTATAGCTCAAAAATTCGATTCTACTTAACACTTTCTATCCTTCCCTAGCTTTTAAAAAACTTTGTTTAACCGTTTAAACTTCTTTTTAACTTCATCAAAATATTTAATGTCAAGTAAAAAATTTCATTTAAACCGTTAAATAATCATTCTATGTTTTGAATTTTACATGCGTAGTTTCAATTTTCCATATTGCCCCTGTGAAATTATCAATCACCAATTAAAAATCTCGAGAAATAATCATTCCTAGTTTTGAATTTAACATATCGTAGTTTCAATTTTTTTTTCCATATTGCCACCTATGATATTATCAACCACCAGAAAGCTCGAGATAATAATCATTCCAGGTTTTGAATTAATTGTACATATGCTTAGCTACAATTTTTTAAGATAACTTAAATCTATTTTCAAAATTAAGGTCCGCCTTCTCTTCACTATCAAAACAAATTCAATTTGATTATATTTCACAATTGCTTAAATGTAAAAAAATAAATAAAAGTTTCCAAATACATGAAGACTAATTAAATTTTTTTCAATAAATAAAGGTTTCCAAATACATGAAGACTAATTTAATTTTTTTTCCTCAAAAAGAAAACTTTTAAACCGGAAGTATAAAAAAGACCTAATAATTACAATTTATTTATTATTGAAATAAGGGATCTAATTTGCTAATTAATTTTGCATTTATTATTTTTCTAATGTACTTTACACACGATTTAACAAAAGTCTCTCTGTAAAGACATGAGACTATATGCGCTAGATCTGTGGTTATACTACGCCGGAAAACCCCTTTTGCATGGGTCCATTTACAACGGTTTTCAGTTAAAAACTTGTGGGAGTAAATGATCCATTGGTTTTTCAACGGATTCCGGTATGGTTATATATTATATAATTAACATTATGATTAATTATAATTAATAATTTCCTTTTACATGCATGCATAATTATGTGTATTAACCTATTATTATTATATTTATAATTATTATTAGTGCCCTACACAACCTAGCGGCAACGAGTGCGGATATTATGTCATGCGGAACATGATTGAAATCATCAAAAATTATCCATTAAATGGTTTTCCTAAGGTGAGTAGAAATAAAATATACATAATTAAATTTATTAGTTTTTTCAATATATATTTATATACTAATCATTTTTTCTTTTTTCAGAGTATCAAAACCTACAATCCTTTAACATCGACCGAATACGAGGAAGTTAAAAAACTTGGATTGAGTTTGTGATTTTCTTGTTTTGATATTTTTTTTATCAAGTTTTAATATTTTTTAAATATTTGTTATATTTTGTTGTATTATGTGTGTATGTTAGATAAATTAGTTAATTAGATGTAGTTAATTAGTAATTAAATGTAGTTATTATTGTTTTTGTGAAAATGCATGTGATGAAAATATTATATATGGCTAGCATATATGAGCTAGTCACAGAAATAAAAAAAATAATTAAAAAAAATAAATTATTTTTACAGCGGTTTTTACGAAGAAACACTGGAAAATAATTTATAAAAAAAATTTACTGCGGTTTTTATGAAAAAACCGCTGCAAAAAATAATTTTACTGCGGTTTTTAAGGTAAAAACCGTTGTAAAAGGTGATGTTTACAGCGGTTTTTAGTTAAAAATCACTGTAAATGGTATTTAGCAGCGGTTGTTATATAAGAACCGCTGTAAAAAATTTACAGCGGTTTTCAATAAAATCGCTGTTAAACTTTGCAGCGCTCCCAATAACAGCGGTTGTACAACCGCTGCTAACCGGGGGAAATAACCGTTGTAAAAGCCTATTTGTGGTGTAGTGTTAATTATTATAATTTATTATGAGCACATTAACTAACTCAATAACGTACTAAGATCAGAATTTTTTTTTAAATAAAAGAGATTGAACATTAGGCCCAGAGATAATACAAGAAAGAAGCGTCAGGCTGAACTCCATGGAAAACGACTTCACATTATGTGCTAGTAGGTGCACGTGTCGCTTTACTATGGATATGACGAACCAAAAAAAAAGGTCCTTAACGTATAAGATAAACAAGAAGTTCGACAAAGAAACAAATGTATTGAAGGAATGTAGCATCTTTTCTACTTTGAATTTCACATTTTTTAGTTTTTATAAAGCAGGTCAATCTATCCAAAAGACCCCACGAGATTTTTTTTTTCAAAGATCGTTTAGTGTGGCCCAATTACTTTGTTAATTTATATCCTAAATAGATGTCTATTTGACCTAATCTTTTTTTAGTTATGACATACCCGTAATTATTGATTAATCCTTTACTCATGTCCCAAATCCATTTTAGAATAAAAAAAAAGAGAGTATCTTTTTACAAACACACACATTAGTTAGTATATATATGAAGAGAGGGGATCTATTGACAATGAGTTATTTTGACAACCTTGACAATAAACCTCTAAATAAATACAAAAAAAAATAAAATGAAAAAAAGTTTATAAATGTGTTCTTCTACTTTTAGATTGATGGTCATTCAAATTTCATACAATTTCATTATCGTTTGATGGTCCATCAAAGACGATCAAATTTTCATACAATTTACAACGGTTTCAATTTAACGGTCTTTGATGGACTATCAAATATTAATAAAATTATATAAAATTTGAATGACCATCAATCTAAAGCTAGAAGAACATATCTATAATTTTTTTATTTATTTAAAAGTTCATTATTAAGATTATCAAAATAAACTATTGTCAACTGATCCCTTCTCATATATGAATCTCAGAAACAGAGTCACCGACCCATTACCAGGCTTGTGGGATATATGGAGATAAAAGGGCAATGGCTTCTACGAATATTGACAATATTATGAGGTTTTAAGATAAACATTTCTATGGGAATCCTCGATAATAAATTAATTCCTGTTTATATTACGGGATGATCGCAACAAAATAAGGCACAATTTTATGTGGTTCATTGAAGTCGAATGTACGATCGGTGAATTAAGTAAATTAAAGAAACATAATGATTGTTGCTAGGGTCACCACCAAAATCGAAAAAGACTTTACATCTGGATACAAATAGATTAATAAAATGTACGATTAGTGTATTAATTGCTTAACAAGGTATAATCATGTGAAAAGGTACATTCCTTAATTAAGGAATAAATACTTGTACAGAGAAGGCTGCACTCCATTAGATGATAATTATATAGTAATGGCAGCACAATCAATTGGTCATTCACCTAAAAAACATTTATATAATACGGTCGATCATTTGAAATTGATGGGCATAGTAAATAACTTGCAAATTTGCAGTTGATTATGTTAAATCACTACAATTCATGAGGGGTGTGTTTGGATCCTACAAATAATATATAGTTAGGAATAAAAAAAAATTAAGAATAACAAATTAAAATAGTGAAAAAATAATAATTTTTAGGTAAATGTAGAGGTGGCAGAACCCGACCCGACCCGACAAACCCGCCCGGATCCGAACCTGACCCGACCCGATTTTTTAAGAAAGTCAAACTGACCCGACCCGACCTGAACCCGACCCGACCCGACCCGAACCCGACCCGACCCGACCCGAGATCAAATGGCCTTCAATCGAATCGAAATTTATCAACGATTTGAAAAAACACAACATGTAAATTGACCCGACCCGACCCGACCCTGACCCGGCCCGGCCCGACCCGATTTCTTTCAGAAAGTCAAACTGACCCGACCCGCCCGACCTGAATCCGAACCCGACCCGACCCGTCCGATTGCCACCTCTAGGTAAATGTGATAATAGTGAAAAATAATGTATCCTGAATGGTAGAAATTAATGATTGTATATTCAGAATAAGAGTTGCTTCAAAGGTGAAAATGTTGAAACAACAATTATTCCATCTCTCATCTAGAATAGCGGAACTATTTTCATTATTTCGGAACATATTGTGTTTTGATGCACCATAATTATTTCTATACAGACAACTATTTTGCTATTTCCAGTGCATCCAATATCTAAGATTGAGAAATCACTTACAACTTGAAGTTGATTGCCATTATATATTTAATTATATATATTTCTTTGTTTTTTGGGTATACTTATTCTTTAAATGTAGCTAGTATTAAACAAAAAAAAAGAATTATCCTTTTTTTTCATTTTGATCCATTATTTTAAGCACCAACATATTTTTGTTTATATATATGATCGTATATGGCTTAAGTTTCATCTAAAAAATTATGGCTTATGTATCATTGAGATTAACATTAAATTGTGGATGAAATCATATACAACCAAAAAATATATAAAATTGTAAAAGTTATTGACAACTCAAGCACTCGATGCTAGAATACTTTTTCCATTTATTTGACAGAATTTAATGATTTGGAAAACTGAACCGAGCCAAGTAGAGCCTAACAGAAAAATGTTAGGATGGTCCATGACTCAATTTTCAACTACTATGGAAGAGACTGAGCGAGCTGAATCTAATATTTTGGACGAAATTAAAGTTGGGACTTATGACATGACACAAAATCCAAACCTTGCCGCAAAGCCAACTTGGTCTCAATATCTTGATTTTGACATGTATTCTTTGTTTTCTTCTCACTAAAATCACTAAAATCAGGGCGGATATAGAATTTTGACCAAGAGGATAATTATCTAATTATAATAGTTTATCGGATTCAAATTCATTATCTAATCGGGTACTAAATAAAAAATTAATACTTTAATATATATTCTTATCTAATAAAAAAATATTAAAATAATAATATTTTATATATTAAAAATAATAATAAAATAAAGCTTAAAGTAATAGATAATTAAGTTGATGAAGAAAGTTTTCGTCTACGGAACGTTATATTTTGATATCTTTGTATAATTATTTTATTATGTATGATATTAAATAATTTTTCTCAATAAAATTAATCTGACAATTCAGAGAGGGGCAAAATTTTTTTCCAGTAGGACAAATTACCAAAAGCATTACCGAAAAATACTATTTTTCAAAATACAAGGGGCAGTCTCCTACTGGTATACACAAGATCTGCACCATATCCCCCTGACTATAACATATTTTCATAAATAATGAGTTGCGCGCAATAGAGCTTCTAAATCCGATTTGTTGCATAGTTGCATACACAACTAAACAAGTCTTAATTAATTTTTTTATTGAGATTTTCTGTGATGGAAACGCGATTTAATTACATAGGTATATATATATATATATATATATGCATATATGTGAATCTCAAATAGACCATAGTAACAAGTTCATGATTCAGAAAACATTCAGCGAGATAAAAAATTTGACGTTTAGGTATAATACGGGTATAATTCGGGAATAGTTCGTTTCATATAATATAAATAAAATATTCAAAATATATTAAAAACTATAAAATTCCATATAAAATAATATATAATATGTTTTTTTTGCCGAATAATTCACGAATAAAATATTTTTTTGACCAAAAAATGTAATGTATATTAAACTGACAAATTATTAATAAAACATCTGGCTGTGAGTGAAAAACGAATAATTCACGAATAATTTGTGAATCTTGTTACTATGCAATGCAATAGACAGCGCAATTAGATATCCGTCCATACATACCATATCATTGGGTTCAATTGTAAATTAATAACCCGCTTCATATATAGATATCCACAAAAGAAAATTAATTAATAAATTAATTAATAAATTAATTAATGGGCATAAACCGGTAGGACCAGATCTACGTATGAGTGAATGTAAATCATTCTCCTTTAATCCAGGGGCCTTGATCAATAATAACATATCATACTTATCTCCCTGATATTTTAGAAAAAGTTCATGTTTTTTTTATCACAATAAAAGGACCACATATGGCTGCTGACAATGGCACTGGTGAGTGGTGAGATCTCAAATTCCAACCCCTTTTAAGAAAGAGCAAGATTGCGGTGTCACAACCCCACGCATTTGGTAAATATAGTTTCATAATATTTTTCCTATTTATATTTACATTAAAGAACGACATGTCGAATTTAAAATCACAGATATTATTCTCGTACATAAGAAACGAGTTCACCTGGAATATTATAATTTGGATAATGTGTTATCGATCTTTCTGTAAATTTATTTATTAACGATAATAATTTTCACTGATTAACCTTCATTTTCTTCGTCACATCAAAAAAAAAATAGACTTAGTCATCATATACACAAAACTAAATACTCTAAAATTGTTCTGAACTTCTGATCCACATCAAAAATCTCCCTTATTAAATAATTATTCTATCATTATTAAATAATTATGCTCATCTGGACTCTTAATCTTGTTCAGAACAAACTAAAAACATTATAACAATCCCATTCTGAAGCATTAATTCATCACAAAAAGAGTTAACAAAAATGTGTTAGTCAGATGGATTTAATTTTAAAATGTAAAACAGAAAAGAAATGATGTTGCGTCCTTCGAGGACACTAGAATTCTCCGCATTAAGAAGAAATATAAATTCTTTTAATTGCGGTAAACTTATTTTAGTGTTCTATCTTTATTCGTTGAACTTCAAAATTTTGTTTCCATTTTAGATAATTTAAAATTTTACATTAAAAAGAAAGATTATTTAGATCTCTTGTCAATGTTGTCAATAGATTCTCAAATCTTGATACAAAATTAAAGAAATAAATAAAATTCATATACGTGTTGTAAACTCAGTAAATTTGAGTATTATCTAACATTTTATCATTGAATATTATATATACCTTTTCTTTATATCCTTTTATTTTCCCAACTGGTCCCAAATATTTCTTCTAATTTGCATGGACCACAAAACACTTGGCTGTTCTCGCTCTACGCGTTGCTCCAGGAAAGGATGGGCGGTGATCCAACCTAACCTACATGGAAACAGAGCACCCATGATGGCGCGAGCTTACCTTTTTATCCTCTTCATCCTCCTCAGCAAAAAAGAAACAACAGAAACACAGAGAGATAGAGAGAGATAAAGAGAAAGAGACTAACATTACAAACCACCAAATCTAAAAACGTAGGAGGCAAAAGTTGTGTGCTTTTTGCGGGCCCAGTCGTCACCTATCTTAACATCCCCTCCACTCGCCACTCGCCACCTCTCTGTCTTCTCATCTTATCTATTTCCATCGAAAATAAATGCGACACAGTTTCCCTGTGTCGGTTTCCCTCATCTTCCTTTTATTTTGTAAAGCTGGGTTGGGTTTTCCTTTAGTTTAACCTCGACTTTGGTTTGCTTTGCGTGGAACAAATTTACATCGGTGATAGGTAATCTGATATTTTCTTCTCTAGTACGGGGTTTCAAAATTTAATTAAACAATTTTGGAAGACAATGTGGGGGATAGTTTGGTAGCAAATTGGGTCAAATGTCTACACTCTATATTATATCTCTTCAACAAATATCATGATTTTTTATAGCATTTATCAAGGAATGACATCAATTTAATTATCTTTGCAGTGATCCCCTGCAAGTTGCAAGTATATCCTCCATCTATCTGCAGAGGCGAAATCAGAATTTTAATATAAAAAGCCGGTTGGCAGGATTGAAAACATTAAATAATTAAAACAAATAATAAAATGAGCCAATCGATAATTTCTATATAAATATAATTAATTTTCATGGTTTTTTTTTACATTTACATAAATTATGGAGGGTCTGGATCAGACTTCCTGATCCCTCTTATCTCCTCCCCTGTCTATCTGGAACCAGATCTGCTGTCGCGCGGCACCGTACGGCGCAGCACGTGGTCAGTTCGATCACTTTGAGATTCGTGCTAATTTAAATCTTAAAGTGATCGAACGGACCACATGCTGCGCCGCACCGTGCCGCGCGACAGTGGATCCGGATCCCTGTCTATCTAGTATCTACTCAACAGGCTAAACTTAACTGGACTGATTAACCGTGTGCATTGAAATTATTTTAAGTGCTTGCCAACTGTGTGACATTTAGTTCAGTAGTGTATTTTTTTCTCCGATTTGTAATAATATAAAACGAATTAATTTATGACATTTCCTTTGAAAACACTACAACATAATAGATTTAGACAACACTCATTCAATAATGATTTTAAGTACTAATTATTGCTAAAGTAGTTGAGTGATAATTTTAAAATATTGAAGAACATATTTTATAACGGTTTTATAACAAAAGACGTTAAAATTATAAACCATAATATTTTTTCTCTCTCCTATTTAACAACGATTTTTGTATTTAACAACGATTTTTGTGATAAACCGTTGCGAATTTTTTTAACAACAGTTCATATAGGTTTTATCTCGCGACACCCATTAAAGGAACCGTTGTAAAATATGTATTCCTAAAACCATATAGGTTTGTGCTGCTTCGTTTTTTCTCTCTTCTCCTTCCCGCTTCATTTTTGTATCTCTTCTCTAGCTACGGCTCTTCAGGGTTTTTTCTCTCGCGACACTGTTCAAGTTGGTGCTGTCTCTTCGATCGCTTTTCTTCAGATTTGCTGCTGATCTCCTCTTTGATCCCTTCCCTTTCTTTATATTTATTGCAATTTCTTACCTTTTTACCAAAATTTTCTCAAAATGATGGAGCGCTACATTAACGCTCCGCGATAACAAAATCTCTCGACACTGTACCTAGATCGGTCGTGTCTTTTGGATGAATGCACGTCCTGGGACCGGGCAATATTAGTAACCTACCGACATACTAGCACCGATCGATCCATCAACCGCATTCGACGGTACATTGTGCGGTGATATGGAGTCTCAGGACAGGTACTCCTGGCGGTGAGATTCACAGATAAGAATTTTATCATAGACATACCGAACAAACTCTCCTCACGGGACATCATTGCGGAGAGCCGGGAGTGGGGCCCTACCTATGGAGTCATTGTTGAGAAATTTGAAGGGGAGCCTGAACGACCAAAGCCAGCTGCCGTCCGAGTGACAGTCCACTTAAAGAACATACCGGTTAGACCGTGGTCTAGGGCGGTGGTAACAAGGATCCTCGAAGACTTTGGTGAACCGGTTTTCCTCGACAACGTATCTTTTGATGGGCAAGATAGAAGGATGGTATATGCAATGGTGGACTGCCATGATGGGCGGATGATATCGAAATTGGTGATGGTGCACGTAGGGGGTTTCTGAGAGCAGGTTTTCATCACTATCATCGACTGGCCCGCCATTGACCCGCCAGCCCCTCTTGAAAATGACTACCAGTTTTTGTGAAACCAGTAGGGAAAGTTTGGGACTGAGGATTTCGCTCGTCAATCCCTGGTCTGGGGCACAGACAGAATCCGAACATACTACAACCGGGGTGGAGAGAGCTCAGATGGCACTGAGTCATCCGGGTAAGGCAAAGACTGGTAAAATTTACTTTTGTGATATGTACTTACTAACTGTGTTATGGGTACTTTGGTGTTGTGATATGCATGGATACTTTGATATATTTAGATAATTATATATATATATATATAGAGTAATGCTATGGTGCTTCGCGAAGCAAAAAAATTTTTGTGCTTCGCGTCCGTATCTCGAATTTAAAATTTCAAACGGTCGATCCAAACCGTTGAACATCATCTTCATATTGAAATATCCTTGGAGATCAAATTTTATATTTTTTTGAATTTTTTTGATATTTTTTAGATGGGTACAAAGTTTGTTGATCTAAAGATTTCTACACCATCCAAAACAAGCGACTTTGTACCCATCTAAAAAATATCAAAAAATTCAAAAAAAATATAAAATTTGATCTCCAAGGATATTTCAATATGAAGATGATGCTCAACGGTTTGGATCGGCCGTTTGAAATTTTAAATTCGAGATACGGACGCGAAGCACAAAAAATTTTTGCTTCGCGAAGCACCATAGCATCACTCTATATATATATATATATATATATATATATAGAGTGATGCTATGGTGCTTCGCGAAGCAAAAAAAAATTTGTGCTTCGCGTCCGTATCTCGAATTTAAAAGTTCAAACGCCCGATCCAAACCGTTGAACATCATCTTCATATTGAAATATCCTTGGAGATCAAATTTTATATTTGTTTGAAATTTTTTTCTATTTTTTAAATGGCTACAAAGTTTGTTGATCTAAAGATTTCTGCACCATCCAAAACTAGCGACTTTGTACCCATCTAAAAAATATCAAAAAAATTCAAAAAAATATAAAATTTGATCTCCAAGGATATTTCAATATGAAGATGATGTTCAACGGTTTGGATCGGCCCTTTGAACTTTTAAATTCGAGATACGGACGCGAATCACAATTTTTTTTTTTACTTCGCGAAGCACCATAACATCACTCTATATATATATATATTAATTGTTAATTTGTGATGCATGTGTGATATTGCACATATCTCCCAATTATTTTGTGATGCAGGTGTGTGATGCATATGTTAATTATTTGTGATGCATGTGCGATGTATATGTTAATTTTTTGATATATGCATGTGTGATGCATATATTAATTGTTTATGATTTATATGCATGTGTGATGCATATATGAATTTATTTTCTGAAATATATGTGTGTTGTATATATATATATATATATGAATTGTAATTTATAGCAATCTAGACTAGTAGCGAGAAATAACCATTTTTAATATATATATAATAACGATTCTAACAAAAAATTATTGCGGATAATTATTTAAAATAAAAAAGTACATTTGACAACGGTTCCAACTTATAACCGTTACAAAAATCATCTTTCACAATGGTTAGCATTTAAAATCATTGTTAAAATCCTATTTAACAACAGTTCCTTTAAAAAATCATTGCCAAAGCCTACGTTCTGTTTTGTTATCACTACATATTTGAAAATGGTTTCCAATATTTTTGTTAACACCCTCTTTACTAACGGTTCAATGATCGTTGTTAAACTTAATCAACAACCGTTATCAAAGTTCTTTTCTTTCATAGTGAAACATTGAATAAAATTTACGGATCATCTTTATGGGATTGTTGACAATAAAAAAATCAAGCTAAAAAACACTCAAATTTGCTTATCTTAATTTTGATTTAGATGTTAAAAATAATTTAGAAATAGGGGCACGAAAAGTCCAAATAAAAATTTAAATATAGCCCAAAAGAAAACTAGAAATTAAGTGACTGAAGAAAACACGGAACTGAACTGATGTTGGAAGGTAACTGACTGATTAAACTAAAAGATACTAAATGAAGCCAAAAAAATGTTACTAAAAATATATAAATTTGAGAAAGCAGTTAGTCTTATTGATGACAAAATAATCATTCCGGTTCACAACTCTTACTATAAAATATGAAAATGTTTTGTTGTCTCTATTATTGCATAGCAGAAATGGAGAGGTTTCTACATTTTCTGAAAGAACTTCAATTTTACTTTACTTTTTTTTTTTACTAAAAGCTTTAATTTTACTTTATTGGTTGGATGACACCATGCAAATTGATCCGTAAAAGGTTCTTGACATTCTCTGTTGTTTACTTGCAAATTGAAGAAACAAATCCTAGTAATACTGACTAGCATTTCTCCATTCATGGACAATATATGATGCACAACTGCCAATTCGTGGGTAATCGGTTATTGAAACATTTGCAAGTAGCAAGATGCATTATAAGATTTCTCAATTTTCTATTTTTTTTTCCTTGAAGGGGAAAGCTCAACAGCAATAAATTTTTCCATTGAAAATAAAATTAAATGTTAGTTCAAGCTAAAAAAACTTATATCTACTTATCTAAATTTGGAAGTAGATATTAAAAAATAATTTAGAAACGATGGCACCTTAAGGTCCAGATAAAAAAAATTAAATATAGTCCAAATGAAAAATGACGTTGGAGAGGATTGAGTGACTGAATAAACAAAAAAGAAAAGGACTAAATAGAGCCAAAAAAGATGTTACTAAACAATAGAAAAAGTCTTAAGAAAGCAGTTAGTCTTATTGGATGGCTACTAAGTGGTCATTTCGGTTCACAACTCTCATTAAATTAATTATGGATGTGTTTGGTCGTCATCCTCAAAAAATAAATAAAAAAAAGAAGAAGTTTGGATGTCGAGATGTTTCGACATTTTCTGAAAGAACTTTTACTTTACTAGTATGGATGACACCATATATACAAATTGATCCGTAAAAGGTTCTCGACATCCTCTGTTGTTTACTTGCAAATTGAAGAAACAAATTCTTGTAATATTGACTATCATTTCTATATTCATGACAATATGTGATGTACAACTGCCAATTCATGGGTGGTCGGTTATTGAAACATTTGCAAGTAGCAAGATGCATTATAACATTTCTCAATTTTCTATTTCTTTCCTTGAAGGGGAAAGCTCAACAGCAATAAAATTTGCCATGAGAAATTGGCGGTCTAAACAGGACACTTGGTGAATACTCCTAGTCTTTTTTTGGTGCGCTTGTAACCTTGAAGCTTCTCGCTTTATTTCATGGTTTATCATTGCACTCCCCGGAAATCATTGGAAAAGTGGGAAAAGTGCAAAAGAAACATTTCTTTTTGTAAAGATTAGGAGCATTTAAAAAGGAAATACGCTAACAGATTCTAGAACAGTCTGATTTGTTACTGTCATGCATGATTTTTTAAGCAGTAAAGGAGCTTCAATTAAATAGGTTTTTAACTTTGAAAAGATTAGGGGATTTGATAAAAGGAATGATTGCATTGGCATTCGGCAACAAGCAGTGTGTAGGTGTGAAGAAGAGATAGGTGTGCGAAAATGGTAAGCTGGAAAGAAATAATAGCAATTGCGTGTCAAATGCAATAACTGCATCACTGGGTAAAAGAACATGGCTTTATGAAAGTTAACCTTCTGTGTATAATGTAGATGGATACTTCATGTTTGAGTTGCTTTTGGATGGATATTTATTTCTCTTTGAGTGAAGGTCCATTGGAACAGAGTGGGGGGATAGAAATATCCAGAGACCAGACTCGAGAGTCAACTCTTAGCTCATAATTTCGCGTAATTGGGAATGAACGCATGCAATACCTGCGTTCCTACTGAGAATTTTTCATTGGTTCGTTTCAGAGAAAAGGATGAATATGCATCAGCATGAGAGATCATTTGTTAGTTATTAGGCCTTTCAAAGTTCACTTTTAATTACACACTAACACATTAGGATAGCGTGATTGTTATTATAAAAGAATGGTTCACAACCAGTTGAGGGGCTTCGCAGCAATGGTCCATAAAGTATGCAAAATAATTAATATCTATAAATCAACGGCCCAATAAAAACAAACCAAGAAAGGACTCAGTTGTGGTAACGAGTGCAGCCTCAACAGCAACACCCTGTAATGACGCCGTTGGTATGGAGAAAAAAATGACACCATGTGATTTTTTTCTGCAGTACTGCACTCATTGCAGTAGCTGCCCGTGGAATCCCAACCATTGGTTTTGTACTATGGGCAGAGCAGTCACACCAATGCCTATTAAGATTCACTCGGCCTCGTTTACTATGCGACAACTAACAGCTTGAGGTATCATAGAGGATGTGATTTTGTGATTAACGTGACTATCCGAAAATAATGGATTTTTTTTCTCAATATAATTGATGTGACTTTATCTGAAGGATTTTTTCTCTATCCTAATATTATATCGAGTCCACGTGCAATCTAGATTCTATAAGGACTAGACTGTTCTGGAACTGAAACGATGCGAACGAAGCCCATCTGATTACTACGTATACCTTTTCATAATGAACAAAATTGTGCCACAAGTCATTTTTGTTTCGCAAAGATGAAGATCCGTTCATTTCATTTAACAAGACAACCATAGTCAGAAAACAAAGCTATACAAGCCATGCTCCTAAAAAAACAAAGCAAACCCAACACCAAATTTACACGATCCTTCCTAGGCACGACTTGCAATAACAATCCTACCAGGCTACCACTAGATAGAAAACATCAAGCCTTAGAAATTCTAGCCTTTTTAGCAGCTGGAGACTTGATAGTCTTCGGTTTCTTTGGCTTGGCTGGAGACTTTGCAATCTTCTTCACCTTCTTGGGAGACTTTGCCAAAGCGGCAGCCTTTTTCTTTGGCTTGGCAACAGCAAGCGGTGCCTTGCGCTTCTTCCCTACCTTCTCAGCCTCTGTTTTCTTAGGCTTCTTCAGCTTGTCGGGTACGGACTTCTTCACCTTCTCAGCCACAGGCTTGTTCTCCTTCACTGGCTTGACCTCCTTCATCCCCTTCTCAGACAGCTTGAAGGAGGCCTTCACCTTCACCAGCTTCCCCTTTGCTGCGAAGCCCTTCAACTGGTTGGCGAGGATCTTCTTGAAGTTCGCAGGGAGCTGCCCCTTGTACTTGTCCTCCATGTGCTTGGCGATGGCATAAGAGCTCGATCCAGTCCTCTCATGGAGCGCCATGATCGCATCTTTGATCATCTAAAAATCCAGAGAAAAACAAATCAGAGAAAAGCGATTACAAGGGTTTTGATAAGTTAAGAGGGAGAAAGTGGAAACATGACTTTACCTCGAAATACGGGGGATGAGATGGGGAAGAAGCGGCCTTTAGAGCCTTAGCCTTCTTCTCTTTCATT
>CAXKVV010001573.1:0-29863 GCA_964058805.1 Schoenoplectus triqueter
AAGAGCATATTGGGAGCATATCGGGGCGTATTGGAATGTATCAGAGTTGTCAGGATACTTCGATAAACCAGTTGGAGTATCGGGTGCGTATTGCACGTAAATCGCATCCGCACCCGTATCGGATACGTATCCGATACGGGATACGGGATACGTAGGTAATAGACCGAATCTGGGTAACCCAGTTCATAGTCCTTCATGAGCCATAGATCAATTCATGAGTCTTATAGTTATATGAGCTAAATTTTAACAGAATATTTTAAAGTTTGATATGAAAGAGTTTGAGCCTCCAAGAACCCGAAAGTACGTGATCCTATCAACATTTATATTGATTAATGCAGGCATCATTAAAGAAGTGCCCATTGGCCATACAATTGGAGTTTTATCTATTCCATAGTGGATGAAGACTTGGATTGTACAAGGTATAGAAAAAGGATTTGATCCAGCGTTAAACCTATTGAGTGAGAGACTGCAATAAAGACAGCAATTAATTATAAAGGCGCATCATGGATTGATTCGGTTCTATGCATTTGTCCTAAGTGAAAGAGAATCTTTTCAATGCTTAATGGTATCAAAAGATTCACTTTTTCAAAAGCAATAAAGGAAGGCATTTTCTTTTGGTATTTTAGGAAAATATCCCAAAATTGACAAGGAATGTGGATCCGAAAACATCTTACTAACAAAGTAGTAACTATGTTTAGAAATCCATTTTAAGAATGGTAAATAATGTGGAGATACATTTGTTGTTGATATAGTCATCGATATGAATTTAATTATGCATATTATAGAACACTACCACACACAAAAAATAACATCAATAACAATCTTTAAGATCCATCGGTAACGGTTGTGCTATCGTTACTGATGGCACTGTGTCAGAAAAAGTTTATAATAACTGTTACTAAAAGACAGTGGACTCTATCACAAATAAAAAATAAGAATACCTTTTATGTTTATCTTTAATAATGATTTTTACGAAGGAATTGTTATTGAAGGTCATCTTAGTAATGATTTTATGTACAAATCGTTAGTGACGATAAACTTCAGTAACGATTTTTATATAAAAATTATTAATAAGTATCTTTAATTAAAAAAATAATTTATAAAAAATATCTTTAAGATTTTTTCTGAAGTGTCTTTTTAGCTATTTTATTTAATAACTATGAACACATATAAAGAATATGGACATATAAACAAAATGCACGTATATAAACAAAAAATATAAATATATTTTAATCATATTATTATATGAAAATTGTATAATTTCTAAAAATTTGAAAAACAATAAGAAAAGATGGAGAAAAGAATCGCCAAAACCCATACAATGTTCAATCCCTACAGGAACCTCAGACATCTGAGGGGAAAAGAAAGACAAAAAGGCATTTCCTGAAATAACAATTACTCCAAAAATACAAGAATCGATTATCTATTAAAAACAAAGAAGAGCATGGTAACACGATTCGCGATTTATTTATGAATAATTTATTTTTCATCTATAGTCAGATGTTTCACGAATAATTCATCAGTTTAATATACAGTACGTCTTTTAGGTCAAAAAAAAGTTTTATTCACGAATTATTTAGCAAAAAACATAATATATATTATTTTATATAAAATTTTATAGTTTTTAATATATTTTTAATATTTTATTATTAATCTATTTTATTTATATTATATGAAACGAATTATTCCCAAATTATATCTGTACTATATACTCGAACATTAAATTATTGAGCTCGCCCAATATTTCTCAAATCATAAACTTATTAGTATGATGCAGAGTACCTTCTTTCCGAAAATTGTGCTCGTTGGGCAAGTGGTGGCCGAAGGATATATATGTTCCTATTTTATTTCCTTACAATTGCTATTTTTTTTTTCTTTTCCTAGAAAATTTTCCGTTGGAGATGTCTATGCTTAGTTAGCTTAACTAGAGAAAGAGAGAGAGGAATGGTGGCTTGGGAGTTGAGACTTATGCTATGGGCCGAAGTGAGGCACGGATGTCAAGCCGTGCCAAGCCGTCAAGGTAGAGAGGAGACACTAGTGTTATAAATTTTGAATTTTTAAATACGTTTTTAAAGGTTAAGATGATTTTTTTACTCTAAAAATTATTATAATAATGTAAATGATTAATCTTATAGATCTCATTTATAATTTTTTTGTGACTACGTAGAACGTTCTAATTGGAGTTTTTTATAAAAAAATTATGACCATTTGAATTTGAGGTGTTCAAATTTCAATCGTGTCTTCATATTATTTTGTGTTTCATTTTTTTCTGACTCTATCTCTCAATAACTCTTCTATTTTTCAGATCTGAGTTTTAAAAATGAATAGGATATTTTTCAGATCTGAGTTTTAAAAATGAATAGGAGGGAGAAGATGAAGTGAAGCGAACATTATTGTGAATGTCAGACAGAATCAAAATGAAGATTAATATGATAAGAGTTTAAAATCTGTGGGTGTCACTTTCTTGAATTACTAGTGGTTGGGACGTTTAGTAATATTTTTTTATAAAAAAATATTATCAAAGGTAGACATAGAGGTGATATGATTTGTGATATACTGACCTTTAGTAATGATTTTTATGATTTTTCATAAAAATCATTACTGTGATTTTACCTTTTTGTAATTATTTTTATGAAAAAATTTATTATTGAAGGTATCTGACAATTAAGTCAGCAAGATTAGGGCCCACTGACCTAGTGATTTTTATATGAAAATGATTACTAAATGTGAATGTATCTGTCAATTAATTCAGTAGGTTTTGATTAAAAGTTTTTATAAGAAAAAACATTACTAATTTTCTTCATATTTTGAGTTATTTTAGACACATCTTTTGTAACTGTTATTATTTAAAATTTATTACTGAATCTGCTGTTCATTTCTTCACAACATATTAATCTCTATTAAGTATATTTTTTTAAATCATTACTGAATGGGGTTACAAAATATCATTCTTTAGTAGTGGAGTTTATTATAACCAATGACTATATTATATACAACACATTTTGTACAGTATTTTTATTATTCAACTTGAATATCATTAATATTTATAATATACATTTAATGTCTATATGATTGTATTATATAAAATATGTTTCATAACAACTCGTAACATGTACATAAATATGTATAAGATCTCCAACTATATGAAGCACTATTTACTCCGGACCATTTACTTTTGGGGGTCAATTTTTTATCTGATTTAATGGGTCAATGAACCTGATTCGATATGAACAGCCCGTGCATACATTAATCGGATGTAGATCAAAATTTATTGATCTATCTCAGTTAGAGAACAAAGGCATCAGCTGCTGCCTTGTTAAATCTGACTGTAAGGTAGTCACAGCAGTAGGCCCTGCCCTCCCTTAGAAATGGATTGGAGAGCATTCAAGAATATTTATGAAGCATGGAAGAAACTCAAGTTCTTGCCACAAGTTTCAGTCCAGTGGTTTGCCAGAGGAGAAAATGAGGAAGCACACATACTGGCCACGCACATGCCAGAAAGAACGCAGGAGACTTTACAGGTTTTACATATGCCATGCTATTGCCCGAAATATATGTAATGTAATAGGTAGAGCTCAGTCACGTGTCTTTATGAGTTTATTTATGAGACGCTCCAATGTGGTAATGGAAAATGTAACGAGAAGTTGGGATGTAGCCCTATGGGCCTGAAATTAGCAAAAAAAAAAAAATAATTCAGCTTGGGTTCAAGTCGACCTAACCCATTTAACTTAAAATTTTTAATTTATTTTAATATTAAATGAAACTTACATATATATTGATTAAGATTAAAAAAATATAAATATTTAATTATCTTATTCATATCAAATTAAGGAAAATTTAACATTATTCAAATTGGGCCGAACAAATAATAATAAAATAATGCTCACCTGATCAAAACTCGAGAAGAAACATTGACATCCCTAATTTAGTTAGTCATTTATACTCACATTTATTGATGGGAAGAGAAAACATACTATTATTTTAATGATATGTAATGATATTAGTTTTTTTTTTTGCGTTTTGCTCTGAAAAATGGTTTGAGTCATGGTTGAAATTTTTTTAAATGATTTTGAATCATGGTTGATTTTTTTTTAAATGACAGTGATTATGGAATGAAATCTGACGTAGAAACATACAAAACTTTTATAAATATTCACACAATAGAATAATTTATTTCATAAATTAATATTGAATGACGTATTATGTGTTACATTTTCTTTTCTAACAAAGGATAGGACAAAAAAGTTGTATATGAATAAATGTATTGTACATTTCTAACATTTTTAGAGTTTAACTAATAAAATAACCCATAAGTAACAGTTCGAAAAAACAATGCAAAAGAAGGAAATAAAAAAGAGAGAGACTTAAAACCATAGGAAAATGGCGCGCGCATGTCACACATCAATGAGTATATTGTGAGGTTTATCATGCTGCATGTTATGTGGAATTTTATGGCATCTGTCATTTTTTTCATATTACACAATGGTTAGTGGGACTTACAAAATAAAAATAAAAAGTCCCTAATTGTTAAAATTAGACCGTTTAAACGAAATTGGACGGTGCAGAAAACTATCACAGATGAATCCGCACATGTCAAATATCATGGTATCTGTTCTCACTTCTCACAATATGGGCACTAAACTTCCTGATTCCTGAATCCCTCTCTTCAGCAATGACGGGATTAAATGAACTCACGCAGCGCACTGTGTAATGCATCCCAAATGATCTTATTGTAAATTTACACCCAGTTTGACCATACGGGTGGGGACTGAATTCTCTGAGGAGAATTTTCTTTGAGAAGAACTCACAAAAAATTTAGACGGCTGTGAAAAAAATATAAATATAAATTTTAATGTATGAAATTTATTATTATTAAATCAAGAGCGGATGGTTTAAATAAATAAAATCGCACTCTACTAGGGCTGCACAAAAAAGCTCGGGCTCGTAGCTCAGCTCGGGCTCGGATCGAGCTCGAGCTAATTTGGCTCGAGCTAAAATGACTCGAGCTAATCTGGCTCGGTAGTTAAATGAGCCGAGTTTGAGTTGGGGCCGGCTCGGCTCGTGGCTCGACTCAGCTCGAATAAAAAATAGTTTTTATAATTTTTTTTTGCCGAACTCTAATCCGATAACTCATCTCTCATCATCTCTCACCATCTCACCATGTCAGCGGCTTAAAGACGTCTCTTGCTCGCTCGTAATTAGATTTGTATATCTGACTCGATAGTTTTTTTTTGTCCATCCATTCAAATTAATGCAGCGAAGATGTCATTGAAAAAATAGTTTGTTGATATACCAATTTTGTACCAATTCTCATACCAATCTTTTAGATATACCAACTTTATAGTTTGTAGATGTATTAAATCTAAATATCAAATTGAGTCAACGTACATGCATTGGCTCGTGAGCCAGCTCGCGAGCTAGCTCGAATAGTAATGAGCCGAGTTTGAGCTAGGTTTTTCAGCTCGAACCGTTTCACGAGCTCGGCTCGACTCGACTCGAATTTTCATGAGCCGAGCTTGAGTTAAGCCCAGCTCGGCTCGACTCGACTCGTTTGCAGCCCTACACTCTACAGAGTTAAAAAAGTTCACAGAAAATGTCGATTCACACGGATGAGGAGAGCATCGCCCACATGCGTCACAACTCACAAGGAATCATGTAAAATTGACGGAAAAATAATTATTATATATTAAAAATTTTGGAATAACGATTGTATGCATAATAAACATATTATAAAATACATCAGGAAAGCGCTGCAAAAGTTCCTTAACCATTAATTCAAATGTTATTTATATATATATATAAATTAAAAATTAAGATTATGAAAGAAAAAACTATTTTAAAAATATATAAAAAAGGACCATAGATGAAATGTTTTAAAAAATGTCAAGGTCGCAGATCCAATCCGCGGCCTAAATCTTAGCATTAATTTCTGACATTTATAACTTTTTCGTCATTTTTCAAATTTTAACATTCTTATACTTTTTGAAACGCTAGCAAAATATTCTAGAATATACTAAAATTTCATGAACATTGGAGCAGTCAATTGAGATAAAAATATCCCAAAACATAAAACAATTTAAATAATATACTACAATTTCAATGACCTTTTTATTTTTGAGGTACTTTTCTCTTAATTTGTTGCTCAAATATTTATGAAAATTTAATACATTATAGAGTACTTTGTTAGCTTTCTAAAAAGTATAAAAACTACAATTTCTGATAAATAATAAGAAAGTTATGAGTGTCGAAACTTAACGTTGAGAGTTAGGGATTAAACCGCGGATTGAATCTGCAACTCAGCCATTTTTGAACCGTTTTGGGCCGAATACTCATCACTTCTCTTTCTTTACATTGGTTTATCTTTCAAATGACTTGAAAGTTCAAAATGTCATTTACCCATCGAAGGAAGAGCCAAATTGGATCAGAAAAGAAGATACAAACAAGCCACTACCTGAGTGTTGGGTTGCACAAAAAGTTCGCGGCTTGTAGCTCGCTCGAGTTCGGCTCGATATTTTCATGGCTTGACTTGAGTTCAAGTTCGTTACTATTTTCAAGGACTCGATTCGACTCGTCAATAGCTCATTACCATTTTAAAATCAATAAATATATAGATAAATTAATTAATATACTTTTAAAAATGAGAAGAATATACTTATTTATAATTATATTAAAATAAGTATAAAAATTATAATAATTGAGCTCGAGTTCGAGTCAGCTCGGCTCGATTTTAGCTTGTCTCGATTCCAGTAAGACTCGGTTCCAACTCGGCTCGATTTCAGCTCGACTTGATTTTAGCTCGGCTCGTGGGCAACTCTACCTGAGTGGGTCAATAAGTATCTGTATTGGTAGTTTCTACCGCTTGTCCAGTGTTGAGCCATGAGATTTGACAGTGGAATTAATCCACCTATATATACTTCTGAATAACGCTTGCATCCTCTGTATTATCGCGACTGTTGGCACAAAATTAACAGATGTTTATTTTTCGAATACTATCATTGCTTCTTCTCACAAAAAAAAATTACAACTCATGAGCTGCCTTCCTCTCCACGGAGCATTACTTCATCTAGGGCTGCATAAAAAAGTTGGGGCTCATGGCTCAGCTCGGGCTTGGCTCGAGCTCGAATTAATCTGAGTGGAGTTAATTTTTCTTGAGTTATTCTTATTAAACTGTGAAATTTAATTAAGTAATAATAATTATAAATAATTTAACACAAATTAACAAATAACTAAAACTGACAATTAAGGGTCTATATATATATGATTTAATAAATAAATAAATAAAACTGATGACTTACGTAAATAAGTAGATGAAAATTCAATTTCAAATAAATTAAAAGAATTTAATTAAATAGACGTGAATATTAAATAAATTCAAATTAAAAATTTAATAAAAATAAAGGATAAAATGTGTGTGTGTGTGTATATATATATATATATATGCACAAGCTAAATAAAATTAATTATACCAAATAAAAATCAGAGTATTCTAATATGCAATCCTGTTTTAGTCAAATAATTTAAAATTGAGAGACTCTAATTAATAAATTGAATTATAACCGAATTTGAATCAAATTTAGAATTTAAATAAATTTAAATGAGATTAGAAAGGATTCCGAGATTAAGTATCAAAACTCATTAGCTCAATTTCGTTTTACTAAAATCCTTTCATTAGCTCCGGATGTATTATAAACACTATATAATGAAACTAGAATATCTTAAATAGATGAAATTAGAAGATTTTTCCTCAGGTATATATTTGATTTTCAAAAAAAAAAAACATGTTGATTACATAAAAATAAGTGAATTTGGTTCCATTTTAATTATATTTTTTATTTAGTCGGCTTATTTGAGATCTCAATATGTCTGAAGAGCTTTTTGCCTTTATTCCTGGTTGGTACAGAGAAAGTCGGAAGCTCTCCTTTAACCCCTGGTTGATATAGAGAGTCTCTCATTTATTATTATATTCATTTTGTCATGCACGAATAGTTATCATCTTTTGGCGATATGGCAACTGAAGTTAGGGGTGTGCAAACTGAGCAGTTTAATTGGTTTTGAACCGAACCGTTAAATTTTAGACTATTTGGTTCAATTTTTCAGTTTAAAAATTTCGGTTTAGTTTTTATTCTTTGGTTTGGTTTTGATTTTTCTAAATCGGATAAACCAAATAAACTGAATAGTCCAAAATTTATCAAATAATTTTATTTTACTTAATATAAATAAGAATTATATAAAAAATAATTCGAATATATTTATTTTCTATAAGTTTTATTTACTTATTTCTTTTATCATTTAAATTATTTATTTTTTCTATCAATTTTAATAATTTTTGATATTTTTATTCCTCTTTAAATAATTTAATTTTGATTTTACCGAATAAATTGAAAAAAAAAATCAGTTTATTCGATTTTCTATTTATTCGGTTGATATTTTTAGAAGTTTGATCAGTTCATAATTTGGCAAATCGAAAAAAAAAATCGGATGTATCTAATCGTTTCGGTTTGATCCGAACCGACCGTTTGCACACTCCTAACTAAAGTCATACTCTAATCTGTTGTTATATATATATTATGAGGTAGATTATCAGATTTAGCAGATCAGAATACGTGCTTTATAATCGTTCACTCTCTTAGGGCGTTATATCCACTTAAACATAAAGTCCTAAGTTATTAAGTTGGACCCTGGTAGTGTCTGCTTAGGTAAGACTCAATTAGTAAGGTGTGCCCTGGTAGTGCCCGCTCGAGATGGATTTGGTTAATTTATAATCGGGATTTCCATTATAGGTGTTTCTTTCTCATATATTATATTATTTTTGATAGGTTTTATATTTTGGATTTCCTTGTCATTTCATATCATCGCATTTTGGCAAAATTTAAGAAGATTACACGAGTATTTTCAAAAGTTACATAAATATATATATTTATATACATAATTAGTTATAAAAGTGTATTTAAAACACCAGTGTCAGTATTTGAGTCCAGTCTAAGAAAGAAAATCAAATCTTAAGATCGGATCTAAATTCATACTGAGTAATTTTTAAATTACTCACGTTTTTATATTGGTTGTGGGATCCAGATTTATAGGTACATGATTTTTCTTGATGAGAGTGCTAGGAGCAGTCCTGCGAGATGATAGAGGTGCTTCGCCGCATTAGTTTGTGAGCAGGGTAGTTTTGATTAGGATTTATCGGTTATCAGGTTTTAATTCTTTCTTTTGGATTTTTATTCGAGAGATTTTGCTGCTCATTCTGATGGAGTCAACCTCGCCGATGTCGGGGCATTGTATTATTTTGATTATTCTGGATTGTATCTATATTGTATTTATTATTATTATTTTATTTATTTTGTGATTGTTATTTCTTTATTCATTTAGCCTTCTGTACGTACGTATCGTCGTGCGTACGTGGCGGGATTAATCACCCCTAATTTGATTTAATTATTTTGGGGTGTGACAATTCTAGCTCGATCGTTAAATGAACTGAGTTTGAGTTAAGGTTGGCTCGACTCGTGCCTCGACTCGGTTCGAATAATAATAGTTTATATGATCTTTTTTTTTCTACCAAACCTTAATTTGATCATCTATCTATTATTATCTCTCATCATTTCATCATCTTAGCAGCTTTAGGGCTTTTGTTACTCGCTAGTGATTCGATTCATATATTTGACTCAATGGTTTTTTGCTGGATCATCTGTTCAAATTAGTGCAGCAAAAATATTATTAAAAACATAATTTATTAATATACCAATTTTGTACCAACTCATATATCAGTTTTGTAGATGTATCAACATTATAGTTTGTAGATGTACTAACTCTTAATATCAAATTTAGTCAATGTATATGCATTGGCTCGTGAGCTAACTCAAATGGTAACGAGCTAAGTTTGAGCTAAATTTTTTAGCTCGAAAATTTTCACGGGTTTGACTTGACTCAAATTTTCATAAACGAAATTAAACTTTACCTGACTCGCTTAAACTCAACTCATTTAAAACCCTAACTCCATCAGCCTTTCGCCCACTATGGAAAAAAAAAGTAAATCACACAATTGATAATAACTACGATGTATTCATTGTAAATACATTTTTTAAGTATATTTTAATAAAATGATAATTTCGGTTGAGTATTAATGTTTTAAATGATTTTTTGGAAATTTTCAAAATGAAATTTTAATATTCAATTTGTCAGAAGCCTTATCTAGTTCATGGCTGCTCAACTTGTACGTGTCTCAATTGAGACCATACATTTCAGTTATTAAAATGAGATTCGAGAATCCACGAATTATATGCACGTTTTTTAGGAGAGTAGGAAACTGCGAAGCCCATCAACTGGCAACCTGGGCGAGATGTCATCGAGTTTGTACTAAAGGTTACACTTTTTCTATTTTTCCTCCTATGTCATGGCCATTGCTGACAGCTATGGCAAATGGACAATGCCCTGTAAATGAACTCTCCTGTATATATTAATAAAGCTGCCTACGGACTTCCTCCAAACAAAAAAAAAATCCACGAATTATATGAACTCTGCAGTTAGCACTATTTTGCACGTGGTTTATTACACTAAAAGCTCTGTCCAAAGAAACATCTTATTGGTTTTTAAATCTTATAATAATGTTGCGATGCACGTTCTATAATTCAGTTCACTGTAGATGTAGTTTGTTCCTTTCTCTGTGGTCTCATTAGACAGAATAAAGGCTATCTGATTATTCTAAAAAAAAAATGACGATTCTAATAAAGACAATTCATTTTCAATTGTTTAATCGCCGTCGTTATTTTAGCTGGGCCATATCTATTGTCAGTGCTGAATCTGATATGTTTCTGCTATTCTAGTAACAGCATCCTATATTCCTATCCGTGATGAAAAATCATGATTGAGGTATATGGAATTAAGCACCACTTGCATGAAAAATTCAATCTTTGCTACCATCTACAAGAAAACAAGAAATTACACCATCCTTAATATCTTTTGCCATGTAGCTGATGGACAGGTTGTCATTACTGTCTAGTATAATTGGTAGTGACATAGTTTTCTTTGAAAGAGGTTTCAAAATTAAATTCTATCTGTAAAAATGTGAAGTGTATGGGTTAAATTGTATGTATGAGTACATTCTAAGAACTTCCTAAAAAAAAGGGAAAATTAGCTCTATGCCAATTTAAAATTCTTAATTTAGTAAAATGCCACCACAAATTCTAATCTCCATCTAATGCCATCATAAAACACAAATAATTAGTTTTTTGCCCTGTATACTGTTTAATCCTCCAATTCATACTGTAAAATACTAATATTTAGCAAAAAGACCAAACTGCCACATGCTTATAACAGACAAATTTGAAATCTCTCTTTTCCGCATAAATGAGCAATCACTTTCTTCATTCGGACTGTTCATCTTCCATTCTGCGTAATACCGTCCGTCTCCACCTTTTTTGTTCGCAAACAGGTTGCAAAATGCCAATAGAAGTCCTAGAGAAATGCCAGTTAATAACTGGAGCCAAAACAGGTTGCAAAATGCCAGTTAAGAAACCAGTTAATTCGATATCTGATACTTCCATTTTTCTTAAAATTTATTTATATTTTGCTTATGCGTTGATATTGTTTAATGCCACCTGAAAAGAAAAGAATCTCAATTGTACGGAATGTTTTATTATCAGTTGTCAGGTCCTGAACTTAATGTCATTTTCTAAAGTCTTTTGTGCTAGCATTGTTAGGTTTAGTCTTTCAGAATAAAAATGTTTATAATAAATATACAATTTTTTATAATTATCTTCAGTTTTTCTATATGCATCTTTGTACAAGGAAGACAGGACAATGGATTCTAACCCAGGATTTGACAGTTGTTACCATTTTAGTTAACTCAGTAATACAAGTATTAGTACTAATATTCAACCAGATTTACGCCCTTTAATTTTTGTCTTTTTTATTTTTCTTTCTCGGTTTTTTCCTTGGTTGCACAATTGCATTTAAATTGGATTCAGTGATGCAAATTTTACATGACTTGAGACTCGCTATCTGTAATAACAGTTTATTCAGGTTCTTGTGTTTGCTATACCGGTGAAGAGGCGACCGAGCGAACAAAAAAGGTGGAGACGGAAGATGAACAATCCGAATGAAGAAAGTGATTGCCCATTTATGCGGAAAAGAGAGATTCCAAATTTGTCTGTTAAACGATGGGGCAATTTGGTCTTTTTTGCTAAATATTAGTATTTTACAGTATGAATTGGAGGATTAAACTGTATACAGGGTAAAAAACTAATTATTTGTGTTTTATGGTGGCATTAGATGAAGATTAGAATTTGTGGTGGCATTTTACTAAATTAAGAATTTTAGAGTGGCATAGAGCTAATTTTCCCTAAAAAATACGATGGACAGGTGGAATTAATAATCTCCATTTGCAAAAATAGAAATTATCATATTTACTTTTGCTTTTAATTAATGTGCCCAAAAGTTCTGATACAAACAAAAGAGCAAATGCTGTCTTGTATTGATGATGTTGACTTGCAACTCTGCTTGGAGCCATGATTCCCAATTAATCACGAGTGAACCGTAAGATACTGTGATAAGGATGGACTATGCGAGGCACCAAAAACAGCCCACTTCTATTTACTTTAGTTATTACTTAAGAAACCAATTTTAATGCATTGGCTGAGAAATTTGCTTCCTATCTCCAGATGTTCGTTTACCATGGTCTCCAAGGAGCATCACATGTCAAATTAAAAGTACTTACAAATTGTAATCAATTTTTATGGGAACGGAGCCTTTGGACCAACTGTTGTGTCCGATGATCATGAGTATCATCCGATTTCATCGTGATGCGTATGAAATTTTACTCAGATTTTTTGATAACTTTACAATATTTATTTTTTGATAATTTTACTCAGCATCGGACCTACTCTCGTCCAATTTTTATTGTTCGTTTTCTTTTTATTTAAAATATTTTACCCTAAATAACCACACAAAGGCATGCATGTATGTTGTTCTTTCCTTGAAATGAACCATGACGTGTTGCGAAAAGTACTAATTAAATGATCTCTACTTTACTTTTATTTTTATTATTTTCACTAAATAGTTAATATTCATAGGCCAATTTGGTTGTTATATGTTGTAGTTCTGACATAAGTAATTAATTAAAATAAAAATTCTTAAAGAAGTTCCCGAAATTCATTAAGTAAGACATTAGAGGAAATAATTACTTAGCAGTTAGCACCATTTTTTTCATAATGATAATATGTTAGGTAGTACATTAATTAAGATCATAGAAAAATAATAATTTTAAGAAGGTTTTTATCCGTTATTATCTTTAGAAAGTACTGCGGGGACATGGATAATAAAAAGCATTAAAGATGAAGAATAAATGATTATACACTTTATAGTTGGGAAAACCTACATGATCAATTCATCACCCCTTTAGCTTAGTGGTTTGAAATGGACCGGACGGTCCAATCAGTCTTGGACCAGACCGTGACCGTGGACTGTCCCTTGCCCTACCATGGTCCGGTCTAACGGTGGGTCAGTCCTCTTTTCATTCAAAAATGAACCGTGCCGACCCATCCCGTGCGGACTTATGGACCGGACCAGACCGAACCCCCCTCCCACCACCACCCCCAAAACCTTTTTTTCATAAAAGGTTCTACGATCCCCCAAAGATATCCCCAACTGCCAAAAATAAAAATAAAACACTTTTTTTTATCTTTGCAGAAAAATTCAAAAAATCTAAATTTTCCCTCCCAAAAATATCTATAAATACCACCCCCATTTACAACTCAAAACACATCATAATATCATTCTCCCTCTCTTCTCAAACCATCACATTCTCAAATTTTCATTTAATCTCAAATTCTTAAATTTAATTTTCTTATTCCAAAAAATAAAAAATAGTTTAGATTTATTAATTTATTGTTAATCCATTGAAAAAAAAATTAACTAATCAAAGAAGGTAGAAGACTAGAAGGATAATATTGAGTATTCGTCATTTCTCAATTTCATCGTTGCGATAATATTTCTCATTCAATGTTAGTTTTTAATTTTAATTAGTTGTAATTTTAATTTATAAAAATTAGTTATGTTGTTAGATTTTATTCGTAATTTTTTATTTGAAATTTGTAGAAATTAGTTTATTTGTAAAATCTAATTTTTTATTTATATTTTTTATTTGTATAAATTCATTTTTTTCTTAGAATATTATATTTTAGTTTTATGTTGTTAGATTAATAGATTTAGAATATTAGATTTAATGTTAAATTCATTTTTTTATTAGAATTTAGTTTATAATGTTAATTTTTTTTAAGGAGAAATTTATTTAGATTGTTGGTTTCTTTTATAAATTTATTTATTATGTTAAATTTATTTTTTTGTTAGAACTTTCTTTAGAATGTTAAATTTATTTTTTAAGTAGAGATTTATTAGAATGTTGAATTTTTTTATAAATTTATTTATTATGTGAGATTCAGTTTTTTTTATAAATTTATTTAGAATGTTAATTTATTTTTTAAGTAGATGATTTTTCTTATATTCTTTTTTTATATAGAAATAGCAAATCCTCCTAATTCCGTGGATGATTTTATGCACCGGTTGAGTGTGGATATTTTTGGTGAAGATGTAGTTGATAATACAAACCACTCATAATATTATCCACAACCACAAGCTGACGCTCCATATTATTCACGGCATGCGAACCTACCACTCCACCCCTCAATCAAATTATATATCGCAAGATCTTAACTATCAATCTCAACAAACCACTACATTTACTACACCGCATCATCCTCAATACGTCTCAAGTTCTAATGAAATAACCGAAGAATCCCATCGCAAGTTCCGACCGCACCCTCCTCTGTCGTAGAAACTCCAACCTTAAGTGTACCCCCATCACCAATGAAAGCGAGACCATCAGAAAAGAAGAGGAAGACAGTTGGCCTCTCCTACGATGCACCTTGGTGACATTTTTATGAACAAATAAAGGATGCGAGCGGTGTCATGCTCAGCGTAAGGTGCAAAGGTAAAAAAATTAAAAAGTTTTTTATAGATATTCTAAGACAAACAGTCTAAATACATTTAAAAAGTATGATGATAAACATATATCAAAAAAAGGAGGAAACACAATATCAACCAGACACTCGTTTAGTCCAAAGTGTTATAAACACGGATGGTAGTAGAACTCACCAAAGTTACGATGAAAAAGAATGTTGAGTGGGTTTGTCCGGTATATTGCCCAAAAAGAACAACCAATAAGTATGAATAATTGCTTAAGTTTTGCCCGGTTGGTTATCCGAGGTTGTGGCCAACAATTGTATAAGAGACGACAAACATGCTATAACCGAAACCTTAAATAACTCAACCGAGTGGATTTATTTGCTTATATCTGAGTGAGAATGAGACCGACTTGAGATGTTAAAATCCTTCCTCGATGTCTTCTTCTCGGCAACAATTAGATTTTTAAACAATTAAAAATAATAATTCGAATTAGTTAAAAATTATTATTAAAAAAATATGATAAATTATTATTTTTCCCAATTCATAAAAAAAAACGGACCGGACTGGACCGTGCCCGTCTCGTGGGGGTCCAGCCCCCGGAGGCCAACGGTGAGACGGGTTCGGTTTTTTTGAATTTAAACCGCTTAGGATCGGCCTGTGTGAACCGTGCGGGACCGTATACCATCCGAGTTTGAACCGGACCGACCCGGACCGAACCGTTTTCAAATCACTACTTTAGGTTTACAATATTCAATATTAATCGCCAGTGCTTGTCTGCTGGAGACAACAATCAGCCCACTTAGCTGAAATTCTTTTAGCATGAAACAAAGACGAACCCGATCGAATCTCTCTCATTCTCTCTCCCCCTCTTCCCTTCCCAAGTCAACGTCACAAACCATTGGCATTATTCTCCCGCTCCTTCCCCTCTCCTTCCTTGCAATTCCCCCCCTAAAAACCCCACTCCGACCCGCCACATTGAAGCACCCCATGGAGCCTAGTCTCATGACCACGGACTCAGACCACGCCAGCAGCGGCATCTGCTTCGCTGACCCCACCTCGTCCCACTTCCCCGCTGCTTCTCCTGGCGGCACCACCGGGCCCGATGCTGACGGAGAGGCTCTCAAGCACCTCTCCGATAACCTGCGCTCCATGTTCCACTCGCTGGATTTGGCCTTCTGTTCCGATGCCACCATCACGTGCCAATCACGTGACATCCCTGTGCATCGCTGCGTGCTCTCTGCTCGCAGCCCTTTCTTTCGCGACTTCTTCTCCAAAAATCGAGAGAAGATCGACCCAATCGAGGCGCGTGATCTGCTCGGCGATTTTAAGGTCGGCTATGAGGCACTTGTGCTGGTAATGGAGTACTTATATAGTGGCAGAGTGGGGCAATTGCCGAAAGGGGTTTGTATCTGCGCAGACGAGACTTGCTTGCATGCTGGATGCCGGCCTGCTGTCGATTTTATGGTGGAGGTTCTCTATGCCTCCTTCACTTTTAACATCTTTGAGCTTGTTAGCCTCTTCCAGGTTTGTTTCCATTATGTATTTATTGTTTTGTTTTTGTTTTGGTTGCTTGTTGATCTTTTTGGGCAGAGTGATCTGATTTTGATGAAGATTCATATTTCATATTGGGTGATGTTTTGGGCAGAGTGATCTGATTTTGATGGAGATTCATATTGGGAGATGTTTTGGTATCTGCTTGTGTTTGCTTCTTTTGTGTTTCTTTGTCCCCTCTTCAGCCTCCAAGTATTTTTTTTTTATTTTCTTTTTCATTTCTTTTTATCAAGTTCCAGGGTTATCGACCTAGGGGAAAAGCTTGTTCGTTGTTCGTTCGCTTCATTCCTTCAGTGTTCTACTTTGTTATATCTGTTAGGCATAGTATGTATAGGGATGGCGGAGTCAGGATTTTAGATTGAGAGTTGGATTGAAGAGGTCAAATGTTTATTATAGAGAAAAAAATATTAGAAAAAATCTAATATACAAAAAAAAATTATGAAATTATATATATTTTTTTGAACATTTTTAAAAAATTAGAGTGGGTCAAGCTCATCCAGCCCCTTCGATCCGCCCGCCCCTGTCAAGGATCAATTGATGTTTCTGAATTTTAAAAAAATAGTATTTTTAAATTAAAATTTTATTAATTTAATTTGATTTAAATTAAATTTCTAATTATCTGAATTGTCGGAGTATTTTTTATTAAGAAAAAAATATTTAATATTATGAATAATAAAAGAATTATATAAAAATTTAAAATATAAAATTTCGTAAATTTTTTTATAGTTATAATTATTTATTATTTTTAAAATATAAAAATATTATTTTAATATTTTTATTTAATTTCCGATAATTTAATGAATTTAAATCGCATAGCTACTAAATTTGATTAGTCATCGTGATCAAAATCCTGCCCCTAATTAGCATTTCCATTCACTTTTTCTCGAAATTGCAATTTTTGGAACTTGGAAGTCGTTGTGCGACTGTGTATATATAGAAAAAGATTAAGAAAGCATGTTCGTACTGAATTACATAATCATCTTCCAAAACTAGATAAATTTGCTCCGGGGAAAAGGCAAAAAAAAAGGAAAGAGGTGTCAGCGTGTCACTGATCTAGAATCTAGACAGTCCCAAAATGTCTGTTGACTGCTGTACTTTTCCTTGTTGCTTAGGTGGAGACCATATATATCCAATGGTGGAAACGAGTAGAGAAGTTTCTAAAACAGTACCTCTTCTCATACCAGCTGGAAAAACACATACAAATTAAGGGCACAACAATTCACGTGCCCAATTGCAATCTTATAGGAAAGTATAATTTTTATAATAACATTCATCATTGATATTCTCACGAATCATGATTAGTACAATTTCGGTGGAAAATGGAAATCCAAGTGGAGGATTTTGATCTCACTATCCATTTAAATGATCCTGGTTAGATTTCCAGCTGATCTGCATTTCTGTCCAAACTAAGGGCTATCCAATCAAATTATTAATATAAGGTTGACTTTTCATTTGTTCAAATGATGAGATGTTGGTAGTAGCATAGCACTTATAATACTGTTTTTTTTTCTGTTATTAGTTTTCCTGACTTAATTCGTCTTTGCCATTTTGGAGATACACTAAAATGACAGAATTCATCACAACTGTTCTAAATATGTAAATATTGCAACAGAGGCGCTTGATTGATGTACTTGATAAAGTGGAGATAGATGACATGCCACTGATACTATCAGTTTCCAGCATGTGCGATGGGTCGTGCCAACGGCTCCTGGACCGTTGCATTAATATTGTGGTGTCTTCAAACCTCGACATGGTGACTCTAGAGAAAAAAGCACCTCCCAACATTGTAAAACAAATCATGGAAGACCGTGTAAGCCATGGTTACCCACGTGCTGATAATGTCACTAACATTCATGCAAGACGAATCCACCGTGCACTCGACTCGGATGATGTTGAGCTTGTCAGGATGTTACTGAAAGAAGGTCACACCACATTAGATGATGCATATGCATTGCACTATGCAGTGGAGCATTGTGACTCCAAAATTACAGTGGAATTGCTTGATCTCGAGCTTGCTGATGTCAACCATAGGAATTTGCGTGGTTACACTGTGCTTCATGTGGCTGCTATGCGGAAGGAGCCAAAGATTATCATCTCTCTCCTAACAAAAGGGGCACGCCCAGCAGACCTTACTCCAGATGGCAGAAATGCCATGCAGATCGCCAAACGGATGACTAAACATGGCGATTATTACAGGGTTACAGAAGAAGGGAAGGCTTCCCCAAAGGATATGTTGTGCGTTGAGATATTAGAACAGGCTGAGAGACGTGACCCTCTAATTGGAGAAGCATCTGTTTCTCTTGCCATGGCAGGGGATGACATGCGTGGGAGACTCCTGTACCTGGAAAACCGAGGTGTGCCAAATTAAATGTGCATTTAGCCATTTACTTTTACTTTCCTATTAAATAAATTATCAAAATATTACCATTTGATCCTTCAATTTGTGGTTGTATGATCTAATAAAAACAGTGGCACTGGCGAGGATTATGTTTCCTATGGAGGCTCAATTGGCAATGGACCTAGCACAGGTTGATCGGACACTTGAGTTCACACTGGGTTCAAACACAAACCCACCAAATGGGAATAATCGTAGTGCTGCCATGGATCTGAATGAGACACCTTTCCAGATCAAGGAAGAGCACCGTGCTCGCATGAAAGCTCTTGCCGGAACAGGTATCTGCTTTTATGGAAATAATATATATCTAATTAGATAATGAAATATGATATAATAATTAGTCATGTTGTTGTTCTACTAAATGTACTCGAAGTTAATTAACATGGCAATCATGTCCAATTTTCATTTAGTATATTGGTTAACTCACCAATTGATGATCATTAATGCCAACTAGAATGATCCGTCCCTCTCTGGTTGTTTTAATAAAAAAACTGTGCTCAATAAAGCTGGGACCATTTTCTAATAGTAAACGAGGAAGTATCTTTTATCTTTAAACTTTTATTATTAACAACTCTAGTCCAACTCTTGATGTTGGCCTTGAACAAGAAAATAAGACAGATGAAAAAAAATATATCAGAGGCTTAATTATTTCAGAATATTCTGTTAAAGTGGTTGTCAACCATGAATCATGAATAGCAAATAGACACTGAGCTTGAAAATAGTTTGCATTCTAATGCCTTGAGGTTTGCTGAACTATGTGCACAGTTTAAGTTGTAAACCTTTTTGGAACCACTTAGCCCATTGGTTCACCTATATGATAAATCAAAGTCCAATAGTTATTGTTATCATATTATCAATATTTGACGAAATATTGATAATATGAAGAGACGTCTGTCAAGTTGGAAGCGCCATTTTGATTACTATTAGTTTTATTTGATGATACTATGTAGTTTTTGTTAAACTGTCATGTGTAATTCGGTTGGCTGTCTGTGGTTATATACTGTGTCAGCTGAGTAGGCTTTAATCTGTTGTTTTTGAGTTTTGTTAAGTGTCCGTGAGAATGACAGCTTATGGATAATCTTGTAATAGCCATGTGGGCTTCAAAAGCTGATGACATAGGAGTAGGTATAAGGAAATCCCCATGGTACCAGGGTGTGATACCAAAACTCTAATGTTTCAATGGATACAGGTGGTATTTACCACTATTTTTCGAAAAATATTTGACGAAATATCTTTTTTTTTCATTTTTATGTTTAACAGTGAAGCTAGGAAAGAAATATTTTCCACGGTGCTCAGATGTTTTGGATAAGATAATGGACGATAACCTGACAGAGCTGACAGCACCTGACAGGGACACATCAGAGGAGAAGCGACGGCGCTTCAATGATCTCCAAGACGTGCTTAAGAAGGCCTTCAGCGAGGACAGACAGGAGTTGGACCGCTGTGCACATTCCTCCTCATCCTCCACTACTATCCACCGTACCCTAAGATGATACTGTTTGAGTTTCTGTTAGTTTTGTAGTATGTATGGTTTGGTATTGCTTTTTGGCATCACATGCCATTTGGGCAAATTGAAGGTTAGCCTCATTGTCACGTGTGCTCGCTCATATGTGGCGCTTGTTCTATTATACTCATTGGCGTTGTATGTCTTCTTCTTCTTCTTTTTTCAAGAACGACGAGGGTTTCTTCAAACCGTTTACCAGATTTAATTTTGTTCGTTGTTAGAACTGCGTGTATAGTAATCTCCTAATTGATGTAATTTTCCTGGTCCTTTGAGATTGACTGTCCATGTGAACTTCTCATGGATCTCTTTTTTGTTTGTAAATGTTCTGGTTGAAAATATAAATTAGAGGTGAATTAGGTTATCAGAATGATTATCTTTTGGAGAACATTCGCATTTTAATGCTTAACTAGAGAAATTGTTTTTCAATCGGCCAGGTCGAGCTATTCAAAAGTTTAAAGAGGCCGTCTTAGGCCGGTGGTCTTCAAGTACTATGTTATATTTCTCTTGGAAATAGAGATTATCATTTGGGTCCACAAACCATAAATTAATGCACATATATTATGGGCTAGGTTTCAAGTATGTAGTTCCATTTGATAGGAAAAAGCTTGAGTGATATGTTATTTCGCAGCCCAAAACTTTTCATCGTACAAACCCCATTTTTATTATAGAATATTTCTAAGTCCCACTAATTATCTCACCAAATCTGAGAAAAGTCAAACAATCCAAAACCAACCCGCAAAAGTTCAAAACTAAATGACCGAATGCTACTGGCTATGTTTTACTTGACCGACGCATAACATAATTATTTTGACGTGACCTCAAAAACGAAGCCATCCTAAAAGGTAGTCAAATTCTTGAAACGATTATGTGCCACCTAAATTATCAATTTATCATATACGAACCGTATGCAATCCGAGAGATTTGGAAAACAACTCGAATTAAACCTGTAGTTGAGCTTTTGAGATTTAATAGTTTCGGAGGAGAATTTAAAGGGCGGGAATTCATTAATATTGATTTTATATGGTAATTCTAATAATATATCTTTAAAATCAGTTCGAAAAAAATAAAGAATAGATTCAATCATATTCATAAAATTATACATTAATCATGTATTTCAAATTTCATATAATTTAAGTGCTATTTAATATTTGTAAAGATTATTAATTAAAATTATATAAAGTTTACAAGTTACACCAGCAACAGTAGCTCAAATTTAATGGTTTTTGATATAATATAAAGCTACAAAATAGTTTAAAACACGATGGATCTACACTTGTAAGAATATATGTATAAATATTTTATTTTTAAAATCATTTTAATTTGTATAAAAAACTATTCAGATTTCCAAGTTAACTACATATTATCTATATATCCTCACTCAAATATAAAATTATATATTGCCTATGTCCAAGAAAAAAATGAACAAATTAAAGACACCCTGGCACCTTGAATATAACGTTTATAGTTACTAGGCAACTAGGCACTCATACTTATCAACATTAATGCTTTCTTGATTGCCAATGATATTAGGTCAAAGCATGAATGGACCTCATTAAGTACGAAACGAGCATGACAAGCAGTGTTTATTATTATGTATATTTTATCTTGCATTGTGCGTTAGTTGGGCGTAAGTGCTCATAATTGGGATGTTCAAACTTCAATGTCAAACATCGAACTATTTGAAGGAATACATTGGTTTTGCAAAAAAAAAAAATCAAGATTTAAGCTATTTATTTCCAAACATCATTTCAATTTTTAAGATTTTTTTCATATTTTTTTGAAAATCTATTATCAAAATTGTCAAAATAACACATTGTCAAGTCATCCCCACCCTTACATAAATGGTACACAAAATATTGCTCTTTTACCAAATTGTTCCTTAAAATTTTAAAATTATCTGTTAGATCTTAAAGTTTCACTTTGCTACCAAATTGATCTTAAAGTTTTAAAAGTATAATTTTAGTCTTAAAGTTCACAAACTTATCATTTTAGTTCTTAAATTTTTTATTTATAATAAATTAGTCCTATTATTGTTAATGCTAAAAAAATAAATATTGACATTGACATTCATACATATAACATATCTTATAATTTGTGAAACCTATTTATAAATACAATATTAATTAATCTATAAGAATTTTTTTATTAATATAGTATTTTATTATTATATTCATACCGGTTATAATTCTAAAAATAATGTTATAACAAACAAGTATATAATTTTTGAATGAATTACAAATATAGGATCAATTTGATATAAATTAAAAAAATTTAAGGACTAAAATTATACCTTTAAATTTAAGGTCCAAACAAAGTTATACTTTAAGAATCATAGCGATATTTTAAGGATAAAATTGATACTTTTAAAATTTTAAGGACCAATTTGATAAAGTTATGATACTTAAACTATTTATAAAAGTTACTATATCAATATGTTTCCTATTTAAAATAATATTATCAAGTGATCTCTCCCTTTCAAATATTCTCATACTATATTCATATTATTCCTTTTCACATTGTTTTTTTTTTCCTAAATATGTTATGCATCCGATAAACTTTTTATTTGAGCTATTGTTTTTATATTTCTGTATCGCTCAATATATATTGAATTAATCAAATTATAGAAGTACTTGACAATTTTTATTTTGACAATTTTGACAATGATCAGTAAAAATTATAGAAGTACTTTTTTATTTTATAACAACATTGATATTTTTATTTCCATTAATTATTTCTGAAATATGAACTTTATTATGTTACGCTCGAATAACGAATTTAAAATTTATGTATATTGATTAAATTACGAATTCGTTCGGGCGACAAAAAAAAGGAAAAAAAAAATCGTACCAAACAATATATATCGTATCTAACGTGTACTGCTTGTGCAACACGTGTCGGCGCTCATCTGTACCTACACCAGCATCGCTTTTGCTAGCTGTCAAAAATAGCCAAATAGATGTCACTTCAATTAGAATTTAAGTAATTATTTATTCTCTGTTCATCCCTTGTTCCTAACTTCTTTACTCGGTACTCGGTAGTTGCAACTAATATTTTACTTTCGGAGATCTCCTTTCACAAGCTTTTGAATCTCCCCATTAATGAAGCAATGATCGATCCAAGTCAAACCAATTAGTGATCTTATCTGTTTTCTTCATTTTTAGCAAATTTTGACACCTAGAACTTGGCGTTTTATCCGTTACATCTCGTATTTGAAGAAATAATTATAGTGACATATCATTATTATTGTTGTCTCTATTTCAAAAAAAAAAATTGAAAAGTAATATCTCTCGGATTTTTTTTTATCAAAGACGATAACAAATATCATATGTACCTAGATAGTCACATCTGTCCATTTCACATCTTACATAAAAAGTGAAAATATCTTTCGTTAGAAAATGGTGCGATATATCACTATCTACAATGGAATTGTTTTAAAATATAAATTGGAATCCTGGGAAGAAACGTTTGTTAGGAATTTACTTAAATAACTAAAAAATCATTTCATGTATTAATTAGTTTATTTAGTTATAAAATAAGAGCGAGTGAAATGGAGATAAATATTTAATGGAGATAAATATTTGATATTTTTTATGATAAGAATGTCTCAAATAAATTAAAAGACAAGTTATATAAGACGACGATTAGTCCCGTGATGATTGTGTGGCGCAAAATGCTAGATTATAAAAGGACAACGCATTTAGAAAATGAGTGCAACAGAATTGCGGATGTTGTGTTGGATATGCGGTTACACAAGGAGAGATCGAATAAGAAATGATGATATACGGGACAAACTTGAGTTGCACCAATTCAAGAGAAATTTGTCCAACACCGTTTGCGATGGCCTGATCATATCCAACAAAGGCTTCATGAGGCATCAGTATGCAGTGATATTCTAAGTCGTCCTGATAACATAAAAAGAGAAAGATATCGACGAGACTGACATGAAAGGAAACAATAAAAAGGGATTTGAAGAAATATAATATATCCAAAGAGTTTGTTTTGGATATGAGTGTTTGAAATGTGACGATCCATCTATCATAATCATGATTTAGGAGTTATAATATAATAATAATGTTATATATTTATATTCTTAAGTTTTTAGATTTTAGAATTTTCTAGTTTAAAATTAAGAATTTAGAAATATATTTTATAATGTATGTTTATTACACTAGTTTTTTTTAGTTCTTGTTTATTTATTATTTTTTATACATCATCATCATTAATATTTGAAATCTTGGATCTTATTTTTTCAGATTGAATTTTATTTCTAACTTATTCTAATTTATTTAGGATTAAAGGTTTTATTATTGTTCTTGATGATGTATTATTTGGTTTATATAACTATTTTAAGCTTAACAATTTTACAATAAAATGCATTAGACGCTGAAAATGAATAAGTTTGATTGGTATCGCCAGTTATTAAATTTAATACCAAACGATTGCACTATGGAGGCACCGACGGATTTTTCTTCTGTTTAACATTAATTGTTCTGTCATTATATCCATAAATCTATCTTAAAAGGAGATCTTTTAGTTGTCATGACTTAAATGATCATCATTGCGCTGGTTGGTGTTCTGAGACCACATAATATTCGTACAAATGTAATTGGGAGATAGAGATGTATCAAGTGACAAAGGAAATCATTATACAAAAAATTTAATACATGTACTAACATTATCTTAAAAGAACATTTTACTGTTTTCTTGTATCACGGTTAATTTAATTCAATTTTTTTTAATATAAGAAGGAATATATTCAACGGATGAGATTGTTTATTTTTTTTAAATGCTGATATTTGACAATAGGGGGAAATCTCTCTAGTGATAAGATCATAAGTTTGTGGCATGACCACTAACTTAAATTTAGCTAGATTGGCAATGTGAAATATTTTATCTGAATTCTATTACGAAGTTCTTTACTCTATCCCTCGGTTATTATTATTATTATTATTATTATTATTATTATTATTATTATTATTATTATTATTATTATTCTTATTATTATTATTATTATTATTATTATTATTATTATTATTATTATTATTATTATTATTATTATTGCTAATTTTTCTATGGATCAAGTTTAGTAGTGGAGATGAAGATATATTGAACGGTTGTGATTCATTCAAATTTAAAAGCTTTTAAAAACTTTGATCCAGATAAGAATCACACTTATTATTATTATTTTGTTGGTTTTATTAACCTGGTATGAACGTCTGAGCACGTTTGGTATTGATTCAGTTTCTCCACATTTTAAGTTGTGTTAATTTGTTTACACATCTGTTGGCTAGTAGGAAAATAAATTATGTAATTCAGAAAGCGTGCTTTTAAGCTTAACTCGGTGACTTTTCTCAACGCCAACATCCCATCTCTTTCCTAACTTTTCTCAAACTTAGCTAAAATATGTCCAATATTTCATTTTCAGATTTTCTGGATCAGGACATATGCAAAAAAAAATGATAAAAAATAAAATGGAAAAGGAAGCTCTGTTTCTGCTTCTCATATCAACACTCCTTACAAAATCCATGATTCGTTGCCTGTTACCCATTCAAGATTAATACGAGAGACGCATTGCCGGGAAGGCGTGGTTGTCAATATTTGTTACCCATAGGATCAAGTTTATCCATTTAAGTTTTAATGGTGCTTCTTTTAGTTTATTTTTGAATAATTAACAAGTAATTAATAAATTTCGCATGAATTAAACATTATTTATGTAGCAATCAAAGATTAATTATGTATTAGTTGGCATTGAATTACGATTAAATATAAAAAAATAACTAACAAGTAATTAATCAATTTATATTCAGGTTGGCGCGGGTGAATCGATGACTTGATTGGATTGATTTTGAATCAAAAATGTTTTAATTCAAATCAAATTTGATCTGATAAAAAATATATTAAAATAATACCAATGCGCTCCGAACTTGAAACCAACCACTCAACAAGTCTGAGGCCTTGAACCCCCTAAGGTTCAGAGCGTATCAGCTCATACCAGCTCATACGATGATTGGATTTTAATGCGGATAGGGGTATCAATCATATTATTTTACTCATTTATCTCATTTATCTGATTATAGAGATATTTTTTTATTAATTTATTTGTTATGTTATTTGTTATGGATAAAGATAAAAAAAATTTCGTTATATAAATGAATAAGAATATGAATAAACATCATTTTAAACTCATTTTCCTTAAATGATAAATTATTAAAAAACAATTTAAATTATTTTAAATAATTATCTCATACAATATTTTTTCTATGTTAGTTGTCCGAGTTTTTTATCTTAATTATTATGAATTATAATTATTATCTTCTTCAACTTTAATCATCTTATAAATTATAATATTTGAATAATATTTAGTAGAGTACTTATTAACAAGATTGAATGAGATAATATAAGATTTTATTTTAGACAAGATACTATTTTTATTTTTTTATTAAAAAGTTTGATAAGAGATGTTTGTGTTTTTTTAATTTATTTATTTTGAAATGACTCAAGTTAGAATTGATTGTATAGTTATATTTTGATTTTATACTAATAAAATAAAAATATATTTTGTATGAAAGGAATGAGTTTGCATATTTTTTATATAAATGATGATAAACTAAGTCATATATTAGCATTATTCGTTAGTATTTATTATCATTTAGTTAATTATTTATTTTAACGGATAAAGGTAGGGTATGAGTAAGTATAATTTTAATAAGTAAGGATAAAAAATAGATAAGAGTAATTTCATATAGATATGATAATGAAAATATCCCCATCCAATCCAATGCGTACCATATCCATTGATAACCCTGAATGCGTGAAATGCCCCTTCTAATTGTTGAATTTAAATCCTCTAGTCCTTAAAAATTGGGCCCAAAAGATGTGATTGTTTTTATCCACAATTCAAATCCGACATCCGTTATGACTTTGAATAATTATTTTACCGTGAAATAACACAGAAGATACAAACCCCTACTCAACTTTATGAATAGTTGATTTTTTTTTCACAATGCTAACTGACACAAAAATATTTAAATATTTAAGGAAGGATCCAACGACCAAGATCATGCCATTGGTGTCTATTATATCTATTTACATATTCATATATAAATTTATAAATGTAAATCGCTGGATTTATTTTACATATCTCCATTGCATATATATAAAAAATCATAAAATTTTAACTTCATTAAGGAAGGATGCTAGACCTTAACTCTTCGTATGAGGCGTTTCAAAATGCAAAATCCGATAATATATTCTTTTACTCGTTTGGCAATGAATTCTGATCCGTACAGATGTTATCCTAATTTTCATTTATGGAATCTCGTTTTTTTTCATATTATTCAGATAATCATAAGATATTTATTTAATGATTTCTATTTGTTACGATGAAGGAATACTCTTACGTAGTCTATACTCCCTACTAGTTATATGGTACGGCTTTCCACATTTTCCTACTAATTAATTAATTAATCACGCTGTACATAAAAATATATTATATGTGTTGTTATTGTTACATTACATAAACTTTAGATTTATATGCGGAAGTTTGTATGCGCTCATACATTTACTTTTTAATGGTCGGACAGTTTAGATAAAGTGCAGGGTAAAGTCAATATATTAAATTTTACTTTGTCATTTCCTTTCTTTTTTAAAAGAAAATGAAATGTTATTACATAATGAAATATAGGCCAAACAAGCAAAATTCTTCTTTCTTGTTGAAAACCGAGCACTTTTTCTGGACGGTAACCAAATGAAACAAACCAATAGCTACCATTAACAATTTAGATATACATATATTAATAGCTGTGCGTTGCTACAATCTTTCAGAAATATAAAAATTCATATCTTCATGTGAAAAATAAGAAAATAAAAATAAAAATAATTTAATAATTAATATAAATTTCAATCATAAATACATAATTAATGTAAAATAAATGTAAATTATGAGAAAAGCTAACATTCAGCGTTTAAGAAAAGTTAAAATTTATAATTGATGACAATTTAAGAAAAAAAGAAAATAAAATAGAACAATTATACTCTTAAATTATATAGTATTTCATGTAATAAACAAAATTGAGAGAAAATTCTAACTTCAACACAAATGATCATAGAGATAGTAACATTATTTGATGAATAATTCAATCCGATGAGTGATATTAGATTTAAAAAAATAATAAAAAATATGAACCATTACAGAATTAAAATACATACATACTTAATAAAGAGTAGAGATATGATTAAAATGCCAAAAAAAATAACGGATAAATTAAATTTTAACAATCCGAAAATTGCACGCACATAGAGCATTATTGTTGGTAAATATGTGTGAACTCGTGCACAGCTGACAGTCTGACAGGATACCATTTATTCACTGTTAGGCCGAAAATATATTAATTAATAAGCTACTTGGCTTTTGACAGTGTTTTCAAATAGCCAATACTACAATAAATAAATAATCCACAACTGAAGGTTTTCTCACTTTCTTACCTCAGACATTTCCAACGCGGTAACTTGCTCCAATCCAGTTCACTAGTGATGCAATTGATCTTGAACATTCTAAGTCCCTTTGGCGTGGATCACACACCAAGTAATTAACAGATCGCTACGCAGAACCCAACTTCTCGCTTTGGGAAATAATTATGTGGGACCCATTTGCAGTGTCTATCAGAGAAAGTATAGAATAATTAATTAATCAATTATGAGTTTGATTAAGAATGATTGAGATGCGGAAACTTCTAATAGCTTAATTATTAGCATGAAAGAATTAAATAGGGATTGGAACTAGTTGAGACTCCAGGAGGGGGACAGTTAGACCCAGCTCATCAATTATGTCATCCTTTGAACACGTAATAACTTGTATATTTATTATTAAATAAATAATTATAGCGTTTAATGACGGAAGTGCCCCTTAAATAGTGACAATTGACTGGTCCAGTCTTTATCCTAGAGCTCCGGAGGTTAGATAGGACAGGTGGACTGTTGCTTCTCAGATTACATTTTGGGCCTTGAAAAAAAAGGAAAAAATTAACTTGTTCCCCACGAGGTGTGCATTTTTTTTACTATAGGTAAGACCTGCTATCACTATTCAACCACTCAAGTTGAAGTGATGGTTAGGGAAGTGGGAGCTTCAAATCATTTTGAATAAAAAAAAAATTGGTTTAAAATTGTTTAGAACAGTTGATTTTGCATTCAGATTTGTACTTTTAATAAAATTTAAATTCAAAATTTATATTTTCAATAATCATTATGAATTTCGATACAAAATCAACGATTCTAGAAGACTTTGAATCAATTTTTGATTCAAAGCGCTTTGAACCTCCCCCACTTTTGATGGTTAGAGGCTTGATAAACTCCACACGGTTGAATCTGGTCCAGATCAATCTGTCCTTGCAACCCACTTCATTTAGGACTATAGTCAACGGGGTGAACCAGAATTTTAGTACAATGAGGGCTGAGAT
>CAXKVV010001574.1:0-48213 GCA_964058805.1 Schoenoplectus triqueter
ACAAATAATCCAAGTGGTTGACACTTGACACGGACTCTTATCCTGGTTTATATAATTTTATCACTTCAATTTCTCTAATGTGATGTATTAGTTAATTGCACATTTTATATAATTTTATCACCTCTAATTGAAGCATATTTTAGGTAAATGCACATTTCATATCGCTATCATGTCTTTCCAATTTACGCGGGAACCTAATTTTTAAAGGCGAGAGTTTTGGTGGTGACAAATCGTTTAGTGATGTACAGCTTTCAACATAATTTTCTTTTATTACTTCTCCTTTGAAATTTTGATAATTGAAAACATAAAATAGAAGAAAGAAAAAAAAATCAAAATGGAACAAAGTTTCATTCATTTTTCGGATGCCATGAGCTCTACTTGTACTTAAAAGACGGGGGGGAAATGTACATAAGTTAGCTACGCCAACATTTTTTTCTTTTAATTTCGTGATATTTGGTAAAACAAGAATGGATTGCCATTAATTTACTTTTCATTAAGGTAAGCTAATAATGATTTCTTCACAGAAACTAGGACACGTTAATGGTTGTTATTTTTCTTCTCTGACTACACTAATAACGTTTGATATAAATTTTACATTTGTTCATGTGCATAAAAAGGATTAATTTAGATGTACGTATAGCAGGCTGTACAATATATTCATAGCATATATAGTAGAGGAAAAAAAAGATAAGCTTAAATAAAAACATTGTAAAATACTAAAATTTAAAAATGATAAATATAGCGACAGGACTTAAATTTAATATATTGGATGTCCTTGTTATTATTAGTATTATGATATTACTATTACTATTATATTGCTATTAAAGTATTATTATTACTAGTATTATTATTATTATTGCTATTATTATTATTATTATTATCATCATCATAACATCGTCATCATCGACTTTATCATCATCATCATCATCATTGTCATTATTCTCATCATGATTACTATTAATATCATTATTACTATTCATTGATTTTTTATATTTGAGATCTTTCTTCTCTGTGATTTTGGATTGTGCTTCATTTTTATCTTACCCTAATTTGTTTGAGAATTAAGGCTTCGTTGTTGTTGTTGGAATAATTTGTACAACAAAAATCATGTTTTGCATTAGAAAAAAAATGGCATAATAAGCTTTGTCTGCTCATAAAGTTTTAATATTAGTTTATTAAGCAAATGACCAACGATATTTCTGATGTCTATCTTGATTATATATTTATATATCAAGTGCATGCAGAATTAGGGCAGATATATGATTTTGATCGGGGGCAATTATCGGATTGTTATAGTTTATCGAGTTCAAACCCATTAACTAATTAGATACTAAATAAAAAATCAATAATTTAATATATATTTTTATCTAATAAAAAACTAGTAAAATAATAATATTTTATATATTAAAAATAATAACAAAATAAAGCTCAAAGTAATGGATAATTAAGTTGATGAAGAAAGTTTTTCTTTACGGAACTTTATATTTTGACATCTTTGCATAATTATGCACGATATTAAATATTTTTTCTCAATAAAAATAATCAGACAATTTAGAGGGGCAAAAAAATTTTCCGAAGGGAGAAAACAAATTATCAAAAATATTATCTAAAAATATTATTTTTCAAATTTCAAGGTGCCGTGCCTCATAAGGCACATGGTCCGCCCCTGTGCAGAATCCAGTGATGTACACATCTGCTAGTTTTGATGGATGAAGAATTTTATGCGAATGAATGTCGACGTCGGACGTAGATATTGAATAAATCCTTGCCAACATTATTGTTGAACCGCGAATCAGTTTCAATCCTTGCATATGCAACTGACAAGGAGCGTGAATGGAATTAATGAGTGTGAAACGGATCATACTAATAAGGAAGTGGGAGAGATATAAAGGGCTTTGAATCAAAAAATTAGTTCAAAATTCTTTGAAATTGTTGATTTTGCATCGAGATTCGTAATAATTATTGAATGTATAAATTTTAAATTTAGAATATATTAAAAGATGCAAAATCAATGATTTCGAAAGACTTTGAACCATTTTTTTTGCTCAAAGCCCTTTATAACTCCCCGTCTCATACTAACAAATGTATAATTAATTGTTCACAATGTCGATAATATAAGATGGACCATGTCATTCAACAGAACAGCAGATGATCTATAGGTACAAGAAATATCTATATATAATTAGCAGTCACAATAGGCCAGAATGTAATCCTCCACAAAAAAAAATCTCAAATTTAATTAGATGATTCACATTTAGATAAGAATTAATATTAAACGGCCGGATGCGAATATTCAAAATACATCCATACCATTATGCACGCAAATAAGCATGCAAACTTTTACAAATATATATATAATGGAATAATTTGACGCTGTAGTAGTAGTCATTTAACAGTCTAACTGTTAAACAGAATAAATCTGATGTTAATATACTAATGTATACCGTTAATTTTAGTAAGAATTTTTTTTTTGTAAATTTTACAAATATTAATAAAATGTACTTAAAATAATAAGAAGCAACAAGTATAACATATACAATATATGCTATATCTATAAAGAGTGGGGATCCATTGACAATGGGTTATTTTGACAACCTTGACAATGGACTTCTAAATAAATACAAAAAAATCTTAAAAATGGAAAAAAGTTTGTAGATGTGTTCTTCTTCTACGTTTAGATTGATGTTCATTCAAATTTCATGTAATTTCATTATCGTTTGATAGTCCATCAAAAACCGTTAATTTGGAACCGTTGTAAATTATATGAAAATTTGATGGTCTTTGATAGACCATCAAACAATGATGAAATTATATGAAATTTGAATGACCATTAATCTAAAAGTAGAAAAATACATCTATAAACTTTTTTTTATTTTTCAGATTTTTTTTGTATTTATTTAGAAATTCATTGTCAAGATTGTCAAAATAACCCATTGTCAACTGATCCCTTCTCATCTATAAAAACTATATATCCATTATTTAAATAATACAAGGTTCATTGATTCTAAGATATAGTACTTAAAATTGTTTAACACGTGCTCTTTATTTAACAGTTCAATATCACATAAACAAAAAAAAGGAGCCTATGAAACAAATACTGTAATTATAACCATTAAAAATCATAAATGAATCTTATTTTATCCCTCTGAAAATTGTTAACCTGTTTAATTGTTCAAAATTCGTTATATCCTTTCTTTTTAACAAAAACCATAGAGAAGCAAAAAAAAAAAAGTTAATCGGTTTAACCACATTATTTTTTAAAAGAACATAGAAATATAAAGTTAGTATATGACGGATATGAATTTGGATAATTTACAATTATTTACACTAGAAGAAAAAAATGCACCATAATATATCTGCATAAATGATTTGGTATCCATTGTATATAATATATAGTTGTACATAATTATAAAGTATATTTCTAACTTTATGATTATAAATTATCCATTTAAGGATAATTAATTATTTTCATACAGATGGCATAATTTACAGATACTATATCTTTTTTTTTCGGGGGGCCCTAATTTTTCCATTTAATTGTACTTTACATAATTTTGACACGTGAATAGAATTGCTGGTTTGTTTCTGTCATTTTGCAATGTTCAAGGATGATTATTATGTTATCGACGGAAAGATACCCTTGATTTTTTTTAATAATTATGAAATAAATTATAATTTTAATAATACATTTAATTAATTAAAATTTAATAATCAGTACGGGAGCGCACATGTAGGATTGTGTTTAAAACGTATCAGTCCCACTAGCTCTTTTTCATCAAATATATCAGTCTCATCTTTCCATCAAAATCCTACTGGTGATAAAAAAAAATTGAATAAAAAATCCCCGAAGTGCTTCTTTTTGTGTCTAGGTCATTGCCTAATGGATGAAGGTGACCCTTAAGCCAAGGATTGAAGCAGGATTAAGGCGTCAATTTTATTGGTGTCTTTCATAAAAATTCAGTATCAATGATCGAAAATTGAAAAAAAAAATCATTTAACAGTAGAGGTATCAATTTTACTGACGCGTTTATGTAAAGTATTGACAAGAATTAAGGATAAGTTTGTGTTACTTTCGTAGAGGAATTGACAGATAAAATGATATCAAATAAAATACAGAGTATGAAAAAACTATGAAAATGGTGACGTTAGTGGATTGAAAAAACCTGCTCGGTCCAATCTGTTTCGGACCGACCCGTGCCCGCGGACCGTACCCAAACTCGTACCCGATCCGTCCCCTACCATGGTCCGGTCCAACGGTGGTCTGATTCTCCCTTCACCCAAAACCGGCCCTTGTGGACTCATCCCGCGCGAACCCGTGGACCGGACCGGACCGTGACCCGGACCAATTTTTTATAATTTTTGATATTTTTTTGAGTATTATTCGATTTTTAAATAATTAAAAATATAAAATTAATTCAATGAAAATTATTATTTAAAAAATATCATAAATTTATTTTCTAAATTTCATAATTTTCTGAATTTATAAAAAAAACGGACCGTGCCCGACCTGTGGGGGTCCGGCCCCCGGGGGCCAACGGTGGAACGTGTTGGAATTTTCTGAATTTGACCCGCCTAGACCCGTCCCGTATGGACCGTGATGAACCATGAACCGTGATGGACCATGGACCGTGGACTGTGCCGACCCGTGGCCCGACCGGGTTTGACCCGGATCGGCCATTTGCATAACACTACGTTAGGCTGATCAGAGAGTTGACAACAGAAAGGGAAGACAAATGTAGCTCTCTGATTAATTTACTGTTGATTATTAATTAATTACTGTGGCGATACAGTAATGTGTGTTAAGTCTCTGTCTAATTTGGGATGACTTTGTCTTTCTGAAATTAATTCACGGAAAGGTGAGAGGCAAATTGTGATTTCTCTTCTAAATGGCATCACGTGCGACATAATTTATTCTAGTCCGTGATTCTTATAGACAAAAATTCAGACGCCTAAAGGTGAAAAAAGAAGTCAAGCTCAATTTTTTAATTGAGTAAATTCAAATCATCCACTTTTCATGTGATGTTTATTTCAGACTTAGCCAAGGTTTCAGAACTATAATTATAGATCTTACATGAGAAATATATTGTCCTCGTTACAGTTTATATTTTCATATTTGTATGCCTATTTTGGAAATAAGTAATTAGAAAGATCTTGATCATCATTCATGCTAAGAGAGAGAGAGACTTTCTAGAAGGAGAGAAAGTAATTGAGAAGGGATCACTTCACAATGGTTATCTTGATAATCTTGATAATGGATTTTCAAATAAATATGAAAAAAATTTAAAAATAGAAAAAAAATATTATAATTATGTTCTTCTACTTATCGATTGATGGCGATTTAAATTTTATGAAAATTTATTATTATTTTGATGGTTTTTGATGAACTAACAAATAATAATAAAATTATATAAAATTATTAATCACATCAATCCATAATTTTTTTTCTATTTTTAATATTTATTTCATATTTATTTAAAAATCCATTGTAAAACTATATTTCCCAAAGTATTTAGTTGTGTTGCGAAACCAATTGCCTTTAAAATGCACCCTACCCCAGTACCCCACATCGACGCATTTATAGCAGTATGTTTATCGTTCGCTCCGTAGTCATTGCCCACGGCACTAATTTTTATATAAACCGGTTTTAAAAAAATATATACTTTATTTTGATAATTGTCAAGATTTGTGCCTAATTTAAAAAAAAAATAGTATAGATTTTCAAATAATCGAGTTCGTATTTTCTAATAGTTATATATATATATATATATAAGAAGATCTTACTGTGTTTTGCGAAACAAAAAAGGATTTTGCTTCAGTTTCAAATCTCATATATCGAAATTTTAAAATATCAATCTAATTAATCCACAATAATCTAGATATTGAAAACTTATTGAATAAAAAATTTTACTATTTTTGGAGCTTTATAACTATATTTTTGGATTTATAAAAGATGATAATTTTGTTGGTGCACCTATCATTATTTTATTATTATTATTGGGATATTTTTAAAAATCCGAAAAAAAGAGTTTAAAAGCTCCGAATGTAATCAAATTTGGTATTCAATAATATTTGAATATGTAGTTTATGCTGGGTGAATTAGATTTGTAATTTGAATTTTGATTTTGTGAGATTTTTTAGGCCGAAGTAAAATGCCTCTTTGCTTCGCGAAGCATCATAAGATCTCCTTATATATATATAAAGATAGAGTTGGTTATGGTGTTATGCATAGCACAGATCGCTTTCGTGCTATGTATCAATTATTCATTTTTAAAGTTCTAATGATCAATCCAATATTATAAAATAATTTTCAAATAAATATTCTGATGTAGATCAAATTTTATATTTTTTAGAATTTTTTTACTTTTTTTAAAGATAGTTAAAAAATCATTTGATTTAGTTATTATGAGCTATTTAAAAGAAGTGATTTTCTAACTATATTAAAAAATAGTTAAAAATATAAAAAATATAAAATTTAGTCTACATCTAGATAATCATATGAAAATTATTTTGTACGGTTGAATCGTTCATTTGCGCTTTGATAACGAAGAATTGATCCATAGCACGGGAGTGATCCGTGTCAAACCGTGAAATTTAATTTAAACAATAATAATACTTAAGATAATAATTAAAAGAATTGAACACAAATCAATAAATAACATAAAATAACAATCAAAGGAATATATATGATGATAAATAAAAATTTAAATCAATAATCAAATATGATCGTCAACCAAATTAAACGAAATAGGAATACAAGATGACACAAATAAATAGGAAATAAATTTGATATATAAAAATAAAATTCAAAGATCAAATTAAAATTTATGAAAATATAAATTAATATGAATATTAAATTAAATCACTAACACAAAATCTTCGTAATCTAAATTAAATTATGAGGACTAGCATTTATAACAAAGGAATTAACTAAAAATCTAAATTTTGAAAGACGAACTTGTATCTTAAATTTTGAAAGACGAACTTGTATATTAAATTACTATTTACTGGTGCCGGTTTTGGGTCAATGTGGCCAATTTGGTTCTGTCCTGAGACATGACATGCTAATATGTTAGTGTTTGACATTTCCCTTCTTGCGAGTAGCATTGGCAAACTTTCAAGTTATTTTGGTTGGGTCTGTTCCTTTTATCTAAGTTGCTATGACAGGATTTTACTCCTTGGTAAATTGTGTGGATTGTTGCATGCGAAATCTGACTAGGATTTTAGGAAAAACAAAACAAAAAGGGAAAAATAAAATTTGCACATCTAATAAGATTAGCCCGTCTATGGATGGAATACATGTTTGCTATAATTAAGTAAGTCAAAAGAAATAAATAAGGGTTTCAAAATTTTTATTAATATAGATCAAATTTTAACATATAACTCGTGCTCATTTATAAATCATATAATTATATCAAAAACATTGTACTAATAATAACACTTAATGTTATATGACTAAGTAAGATTAATTAAAGACATAACTAAAAATCTTAAATGTAACAATAATTTAAAATACAAATTGAGCTGTCATGAAGAAAATATTATAAAATTTGATATCCAAACCAAGTAGAAATAAACCTTTAGTACGGGAGATAAAATTGTAAAAACACACACTTAATACAATTAATTGATTAAATAAATAAATGCTGAAACAAATTAATGAGATGCGCATAATAGTGATTAACATAGAAAACACCGCATAAATGAATTAAAAACACGTTAATTAGATTTTCCGACACTCTAAAAATATAGTAGAAATACTACCGAAATCTTTGAGAAAGAGACGATAAAAAAAAACCCCGAATGAACGTTAATTAAAACATCGCTATAATTAATCATTAATTATGAATTAAATCATGCAAAACTAATAAACACCTAAATTAATCATAGGTGATATAGTCAACTCGGATTCACTCGCGGAGATCGAGGCCGATCCCGACCTCGCGTACGTAGACGTTGATCCTGAGACGGGCACGCTACCTCCGGAGTAGAGCGACTCCACGATCCTCATTAGCATTCTCAGGTATGGATTCCTGGGATTTACTTTTCTTCTTCAGAAATAGAAATCTAAACCGAAAATAAAACTATTTTTAAAATAACTGAACTGCAGTACTTTTTGGCAAAACATTGTTTAGAGACTTGAATTGAACTGTCATTGCATCCAATAATTGACCAGCATTTTTGGGGCCTACCCGCATTCACATGTCATATCGCATGTAGACAGGATAGGAGTAGGACTCGAAAAATAGTCCCGAGATAAGACTAGATAGAATTAAATAATCAAGTTGTAGATTATAATTATTAGGATAATATTAATACTATCACTAAGTAATAGTTTAGTTAGGTAGTTAATCATGCATTACATGCATAGGAGTGCTGAAAGACGGGCCGGGTAATTCTCAGTCTGAGGTTGCCTTACATAACCAGACTGTTATGGTTACGTACGGTGACCCATAGGCCCGTGAGACCCACCGGTTTGTATATGCACTGCGCATCTTTACCTGTCGGATTATCCACCGACCTCGTCATTTGGCGGGTTCGTCCGAGCCAGAGTGTTTTATATTTTTATTATTCTTAATATGATATAATTTTTAATCCAAATTTGAGCGATTAAGATACCATTTCCTTCAGTGTTTAGTGTGGGCGGCCATATTCGAGACTGAAATCTACTTCGTGATATTATATTATTTTATTTATCCGGCTTATTTAGGATTCTGGTATGTCCGAAAGGCTTTCTACTTTGGCCCCTGGTTGGTACAGAGAAAGTCGGGATGCGGTCCTCTAACCCTTGGTTGGTACAGTGTAGGCTCCCATTTGTTTCCGATTTATCAATTCACGGGTAGTTATTTTCTTTTGGCGATATGGCAACTAAAAACATACTATATCCATTTGCTTCTATTTTGTAAAGTAAATTATCAAATTTAGCAGACCATAATACATGCTTTATAGACGTTCACTATCCTAGGGCGTTATCGTCTCGGGAGCACGAATTGCCGTTTGTGCGGTGTCGTCATCGCATAAACATAAAGTCCTAAGTAAGATGGGCCTTGGTAATGCCCGCTTAGGCAAGACCCGAGTTAGTAAGTTGAGCCTTAGTAGTGCCCGCTCGGGATAGGTCTGATAAATTTACAAATTGGGCTTCTATTAAGAGTGTTTCTTTCTCGTACTATATATTATATTATATTATTTCACAGATTTTCTATTTTGGGTTTTCTTGTCATTTCATGTCATAATATTTAGGCAAACTTCTCAAAATACGCATAAAAATATTATTTTATTTATATATGAATATTGTATTACATTTTAAACACCAATATTGATTTTTGGGTCCAGTCTAGGAAAAAAAGATAAAATTTTAAGGCTAGATCTAAATCCGTACTAAGTAATTTTTAAAATTACTCACGTTTCCACGGTGATTGTGGGATCCAGGTTTACATGTGCAGGATTTATTTTGATGAGAGAGTGCTAGGTGCAGTCCTGTGTGGTGACAAAAATGTTTCACCGCATCCGCATGTGAGCAGGGTAGTTGATTAGGATCCATCGGGTTTCGCGCCTTGTTTCTTTCTTTTGGGTCTTTATTTGAAAGATTTTGCCGCCCATTCTGATGGAGCTAGCCCACGCCGATGCCGGCGTTGTACTCTTTTGTTCATTCTGGACTGTATGGTCATGTATTTTTATATATTATTATTTTATTTATTCTGTGGTTGTATTATTTTATTCTTTTAGCCTTCCGTACGCACGTCTCGTCGTGCGTATGTGGCGGGATTGAACACCCCTAATCCGATTTATTCTTTTAGGTGTGACAATCTGTGCTATGCATAGCATGATGCTATTCATAGCACAAATTGCTCCCACACGAAAAGTGCAAATGGTTGATCCAATCGTACAAAATGATTTTTGTATGAATATCTAGACGTAGACCAAAATTTATATTTTATTAGAATATTTAACTATTTTTTAAGATAGTTAGAAATTTTCTTCTTTTGAATGGCTCGTAATAACTAAATCAAGTGATTTTCTAACTATCTTAAAAAATGGTAAAAAAAAAATTTAAATATAAAATTTAGTCTACATCTAGATATTCGTATGAAAATCATTTTGTACGATTGGATCAATCATTTGAACTTTCAAAATGACGAACCGATGCATAGCACGAAGTTAATTCGTGCTATGCACCATAGCCCAACTCTCTCTCTCTCTCTCTCTATATATATATATATATAGTAAAGATACCGTGAGCTTCAGCTCACGGAAGCTTTCCGTGAGCTTAACTCAAAAAGTATATCAAGTTATCTCTAAATTTGAATTTTTCACCTCTCATTAAATTCTTCATATTGAAATCTTGTCGGGTACAAAATTTTAGGATATTTCGAGTTTTCTAAGTCGCTCTTTTCAATTTTTAAAAATAATATACAAACATTGAATATTTTATTATTATTTTTAGAGCCGATTTTCAAAAATTAAAAAGAGTGACTTAGAAAACTCGAAACATCTCAAATTTTTATACCCTATAAGATTTCAATATGAAAAATTTAATGAGAATGAAAAATTAAAATTTGGAGATGATTTGATATACTTTTTGAGTTAAACTCACGGTATATCCACTATATATATATATAAAGTGAATCTACGGTGAGCTTAAGCTCACAGAAGATCTCTATGAATTTAGCTCAAAAAATATAACAAATGATCTCCAAATTTTGATTTTTTTAATCTCATTAAATTTTTCATATTGAAATCTTATGGGGTACAAAAATTTAGGATGTTTCGAGTTTTCTAAGTTATTTTTTTTAATTTTTGAAAATAATGTACAAATATTAAATATTTTATTATTATTTTTGGAGCTGATTTTCAAAAATTGAAAAGAGTGAGTTAAAAAACTCAAAACATCTCAAATTTTTGTACCCCATAAGATTTCAATATAAAAAATTTAATGAGATTGAGAAACCAAAATTTAGAGATCATTTGATATACTTTTGGAGCTAAATTCACGAAGGTCTTCCGTGAGCTTAAACTCACCGTAGATTTACTCTCTCTCTATATATATATCAAATGCGTAAAAAAAAATTGAAGTATGTTTTTAAAAAAGAGAGACTTGCATTAACTCAATAATCTATTTTTAGGTTTTGTTCAGAAAATAGTTTATAAAAAATAGTTATTTGGACCAAACTTTTATCTGTTATTATTCCATTAAAATATCTAATGTTGACTGCTTGCCTACCTTAAACTAATTATCTGTTTGCATCACGACATCTTTTATTGCAAGGTAGTTAATAAGCACTTTTTTTTGTGTGATAAGAAAGTACCAATTAGCCACCTAACCTTTTCGAAATATAATAACTGAGTTGGACAATTCTTTTCAGAATAATTTCACAACAGGTGTCAACGTTTTTACGCTACTAATTTATTTATCTTATCTTCGAGTTGACAATTGATCAGCAAAAAATTAGGTATACGAAAATATTAAGCTCATCAAGATTTCATGAACTTACCTCAAAATATATGTAGCAATCTTCAAATTTGAATTTTTATTGCGAGTTGGGTTATGGTGTTATGCATAGTATGGATCGTCTCCGTGCTATAGATCGGTTCTTCATTCTTAAAGTCTAAATGATCGATTTAAACTGCTCAAAATGATTTCATATGAATATCTAGATATAGATCAAATTTTATAATTTTAGATTTTTTTAACTTTTGCTTAGATGGTTAGACAATCACTTGATTTAATTATTGTAAGCCATTCAAAAGAAGTGATTTTCTAACCATCTAAAAAGATAGTTAATAAATTTTAAAAATTATAAAATTTAGTATATATCTAGATATTCATACAGAAATTATTTTGAGTGATTTGGATCGATCATTTAGACTTTAAGAACGAAGAACCGATCTGTAGCACGGAGATGATCCGTACTATGCATAACATCATAGCCCAACTTTTTTTATTGCTCAATAAATTATTTATATCATATCTCATAGAATTATTTTTTTATTTTTTTTATTTTAAAATAGATTTTTGAAAGTGGAGGATTTTTTTGTATGAAAGTAATTTTTATTTTATTAACATTTAGAGTTATCTTGGAAAAAATGTGATTTATGTTACTCAAGAAATATAAAATATGTATATCCTTGATATGTTGATCTAAAGATTTAATAAAAGTGATATAAATATTTTAATGCGCTCTAATACATCAAGTAAAAAAAAAATAGGATGAAATATGTTAAAATATTTATGAAGATGTTTTAAAATTAATTCATTAAATTTTCATTAAATTTATTTTCTTTTAATATTTGTTTTCAAAATAATTCATCTATTTATCTCATCACGGTCAAACATCACTACTTTAATATTTTAATATTTACTCCATTTAAGTTTTAATATTTAAATATTTACTCGACTTTGATTTTAATTTTGTTTCCGTGAGAAGTCAACTGATAGACTGGCCCCCTTAAAATTTATAAAATATGTCGTAACCACGCAAGTTTGTAATACTGCATTGAAATAAAGGTACATCCGAAATGCATACTATTACTATATGAGTATATTCATCCTGAAGAGAATCTTACAGATCAGAAAGGTATTGGTGTGTCGTGTGTTACACCGAACTCTCAATTCAAGTTACCAAATTCAACCAAATTCTGTTACAAAATATATTTCTTATTTCAGAATTATGAATTCGGCAGCTTCAAATATTTTTTTAGATTGGCACCGGTTGTCAATAACTGCGGCCAAACCAATTAATTAAAGAGAGAAGTTTTTTATATCCAACTTCTATATCTTAACTATCTTAATTAAGGTAACTATTTTTTAATTATTATTCAATTTGAATTTGACAGAAAAAAAACACAGGTCACGTACTTAACATGTTTGAACCAAAACTCCAATGATGTCTCCCTCATCTTTGAGAGTTATCTTTTATGTCATATATCGTTAGAAAACTAGCGACGAGGAGAACACAATGAGCTACATTACACATTAAATGGATCAAAGATTTAGGAGAAATCAATGAAGAAAGTATTTCGATTAGAAATTCGAATGGAACAATTTAGTGCGGGTGAATCTCAATTGATTAATTAAATATTTTTTCTAGGCCGAGAAAATGATGTGTGAAGCTTTAAGTAAGTTCTCTAATGTTCTAAGTGTTTGGATCACCATTTCACTTCTCATGCACAAAGAGAATGTGTTGAAATTCATATTTTGAAACTCGGTTGATTAAGAAGTGAAACTAAATCAATTTTTTAGAGTAAGAAGATAAAATTTAATTATTCATTCGAATGAATTGTTTCAGAGATAAGAGAGAACACAAAAAATATATTTTATTATACTAAATATATGTATGCCAGACTTAGTATAATATGTATGAAGACTTAATTATACTAGGTATAAAGTATTATTATACAAACTATAAAGACTTGATCGTAATATTGAGAATTGAGATTGAAGAAACTTCAACACAAAACTAACGGAGACTATATTGTTTGTACTAATGAAAATTAAGACTAAACTATAAATTATATTTTGAATGATATATTAATATAAATTTTAGTCAGTAAATGTACACTGCATATTGAAGAATGTATGTAATATATATTTAGATTTATTTATAATAGTGAAAATTAAGACTAAACTACAAATTATATTTTGAATGATATAATAAGATGTGTTATGATAGATATTAAAAATTATTTATATTAAATATTAAACTTTTTTTATCATAATTATTTTAAAAATATTATTTTGTGTTACATACCTATTATATATTCTTGACAATATTATGACTTAATGATATGAAATATAAATATAATTTTTATTATTTATTGAGATTATTTTTTATAACTATAAATTATAAGGTCTTAAGATATTAAAAAAATACTAAATATAAATTTATCAATTGTAAGGCTTTAGTTAAGATAATAAGGATATCTATATTTAGAAAATATTATGAAATTTTAAATATTTTAAAGTAAAATATGTTTTATTAATCAATATTAAGAATTTAATTTTTAAGTCTTAAGACGAGAACAATTAGATATAGAGATTTGGCTCTAGGAGTGTTTGATAAATATTTTTTGAGTTATATATTATTCAAATTAAAAGTAAGATTTATGTTAATATATATTAAGATATTAGATGAATTATCTTAAAACTTCTAATACTAAATTTTAAAACTTTATTTATTAGATTTTATATCGAATACAAATTACGTATTATTTTAACTAAAATTTATTAAGACTTTATTTCTTAGTTGTTACATTAGATATAAATATTTAGTTTAAATAATATTCAATAAATATTTAATATTTTTATATCCTTTAAAGATGAAAAAAACTTATAGAATTATGTATTAAGATATCACATGACAACCCTTAAGATTTTAAATATCATCCATAGAACGGTCTAGAGAGTTTCAGAAGAGTCATTATTGTTTAATGAGCAGTTTAACTTCTTCGGGTGGTTGTATCTATCTTTATGTAACAACAAACATTATATCCTTATTGTTATCGGCTTATCCAAGATATAAATTCAATTGTATAACTCTCTTTGATATTCAAATAAGAGAGTAAATAATTATTGTTGACTTAGATTTTAAGACATTATAGTTTATGAATACAGAATTATTCATATCTTGATGGACGTTCAAATATAAATTTGAAGTTCAAAATTATGACTTATAATATTGAATATTAAGACATCATTTTTTGTGTGTTAGAATTTAAAATATTCGATTTTAGCACATTAAAGTTTAGATATATATACTTATCTATATTCTGATGAGTGCTCAAATATAAATTTTAAGTTCAAAATATAATTTGTAATATTAAATATTAAGACATCGTATTTCTCGTGTTAAGATTTGAGATATTCAGTTTTAAGATAATGAGGTTCAAATATAAATACTTATAAATATCATAATTGTCGTCCAAATATAAATGTTAATTTAAAATATTATTTATAATATTAGATATTAAGATGTCATATTTCTCTTGTTTAGACTTGACACATTCAGTTTTAAGACATTGATGTTCATATATAAATACTTGCCTATATCTTGATTGTCGTCAAAATATAAATTTTAAGTTTAAAATATGACTTGATATATTAGATATTAAGACTTTATTTCTCTAATATTAAGACTTAGAACTTCCGATATTAAGACTTGAATGATCATCCGCATACGGATGGTCTGTTGATGTTTGAGAACGTGGTCAACAACTTTTTCAGTTGGGGTATAGATAGGGGTACAATTAGTTGCTCTCTTAATTAAAAAATGAAGAAGAAATTGCCCTTTTTTTCCAAAAAAAAAGAAAAAGGAAATAAAATGGAATTAATAAACCGGACCTAGCGGTTCATGTTGTACAGAGATGACCGGACCGAAATTCTTCATTTGTTCATCCCCTGCACTAGGAAGGTAAACGAATTAAATTTGATCGAACTCATTGGTGTTTGAACTTGATTTGAAACTATTTCGAACTAACTCGAATTCAAACTAAATTAAACTCAAACTAAATCGAACTCGTGCTAAATCGAACTCAAACTGAAATCAATCTCTAAACGAACTCAATTATTCTAATTTTTATATTATCATAAATAATTAGAGGTAAAATAATTAATACTTTATTAATTTTATAATAAAATTAAAAAAATACTAATATTTATTAATTTAGTAATAAATTAATAATATCTTATTAATTTTATAATAAAATAATTATTTTATTGCATATATTATTATCTAAATAGTTAAAAATATATATAAATAACTACATATCGAACTATTATGAATCAAACTTCAACTAATTTATTAAAAAAATTATCAAATCGAACTAATAAAAAAAATTTAATCAAATAAATTAAACTCGAATTAAAATTGAATTAAAGACCGAACGTATTATAAATTATAAACTTTTCTTACAGTCTTATCCTGCACAGATCACGCGTGTTTGGAGTAGACGTCCTTTTCATAATTTTATTAGTCGCTTCTCTTATTCTTTTTCTTTATAATTTGAAATGTCTTTTCTTATTATCGCGGATTTGTGGGGCACGGAGTTCGCAATTTGCCACGTGCGGAAATCCATCCAAATTCCAAAGGGTCCCTCACACTCTCTTGTGGAGAAATTTTTGTAAATTATTCTCGCTTTTGTAATACAATAGAAAACTGGCAGTCAGCATACAATTAGTAGCACCATAGTAATTTATTTTTTTCCTTAAGAACATGCATCCATAATAGTTTTGTAGTAATTATACATTGATTCTACTTTGCAATGAAACGTATTCTGCCAAAATAAGATAAAGAGGGGATTATATTAACAAAATCTTATTTGAGAACCGAGGTAACTAACCAATAAGTGAATAACCTTCAAAATAAAAAAAATAAAGTAGAGGTACTTGATTATTCTTTTTAGAAAGATTGGATGTCTATATGAAAAAAATAACATTTCAAATTCATCAAAATTTAATTAATGATAAATTTGTTTTCTGTTTTCTTTTTGAAAACTTTTTAGAAGCTGCCAAAGTGATGATAAAATTATTTTCAGATTGAATTTTGCTTTCCTATTTTCATAAATACCTTTTATTGATTGTTGTATTCCTCAAATAAACATAACTATATCAACGCATCGTTGTCCCCATAATAGTAATACTATTCACGAACAATTCACAAATTGTTACTTGTCAATACCTTGAAGATCCATAGAAAAATTAAATTAAATTGTGGACTGTTACGAATTATTCGTTAATTATATATATATTTTTTAAAAAAATATCACAAATAATTCTTGCATTGTCAAACACCACTGCCTTAATGATTTAATAAACTCTGAATTATAAAAAAATCTTCTGAAAACTTCAGGATGTTGTTATATTATAGAATCGTATGGATTGTAATTTGTAAGAAAACGAACAAACATAGATCCGGTGTTCTATCTAAATATTGCTCTGTCCCTTACTGTTCTCTCTTTATGGTCCTGGTTACCTTTTATCCATTCATTTTCATATCAATCCAGACAAATCCGGACAAATCCAGCCATCCAGAAAACCAGACAAACCAGTGGAATGGAAATTAGCATGGTTTTACCCCCCACCATACATTTTACGGACCCGGATCTACTGTCGCGCGGCACGGTGTGGCGCAGCACGTGGTCCGTTCGATCATTTCGAGATTCGCACTGGTACTTTAAGATTCGAGTTAGCACGGATCTCGAAGTGATCAAACGGACCACGTGCTGCGCCGCACCGTGCCGCGCGACAGCAGATCTGGTTCCTACATTTTACTCTTACTTCATACTCATAACAGGACAAATTGGAGAGAGAGAACCGAGATGGAGCGTTGTTTCTTTGCTTGAAACAGAAACAAAGGGCATGCCAGTAACATGCAAACATTCCAAATTTGGCTGAGGGAAACCAATAAATGGAGAAAATTTTATCAAAGTCGAATGCGTCGCAATTGTTTGTTGGACATTTATTACTTGCTCCATTTAAATCCGTTGTACATTCGATATTCAGTTTAAATAAATTAGTATGCAAATTAACGATTTTATTATTCAACTTATTTTATATTGTACTTTAAAAATAGAGGATTACACAAAAAACAATTATGCACTAAAAATTTTGGGCTCTATTGGATAATCACATCAAAAAAATTGTTCCAATTTAGCTATGGGATAAAGTGATGGAACAATTTTCATATTTTTATGGAACTTAAATATATTTTTTCTAATAAAAAGACAGCTATAGCACAAAAAATTCATATATAATTGAATAAAGTATATCAATTGCTTGAACCGAGTTTATTTTTTACTGAAAACAAAGAATTAATTTCATTGGGTGTCTACCGCGTCAAGAAAAATGAAGGTCATGGCCGCTATTAAGATCGGTTTGCAGTGAGTTTAGCATTGAATCGCAAATCTGCTATAATAGTAATGAGAATCGTGACTCTAGAAATATGATGATAAATAAATGGCAATGACACGGTGCTCTAATATTGGAGATCCTCTAAAGTGAGCAGTCATTTCAGAGGATATAGTGGGCATAATTTACTATAAAAATTCACATTACACTGTAGCACGGTCAGTTTTTAAATGAATTCACAAGAGAGTGTTTTTAATGGGCAATTTATTTTGTAATGTATTTTAGAGAATGTCAATTTTTAACATTGGGGACAATTTTTTAGTTGGAAAAATATAAAATGTTCCATCAATTTTTCTCATCATAAATGAAAAATGAACCCCTAAGGGTGTATTTGTATGATGGAAGGATTAGGGTAAGAAAGCGTCTTTTAGGTTAGTGATTGAGAATAGTATGAGATTAATGATTTCTCAGATAATATGAGAATAGAGGTAACTTTTACTATTTCTGGTCAGTGAAATATTATTTGGATGCTAACTTGATAATAGTCATGGAGTAAATGAATAAAAAAAATTATTTTCTTGTTTAATATAAGGATTATTACTTTATTTATTATTATAATTAGTGTTATTATTATTAATTCTTATTATTTTATTTAAAATTGTTGATATTATTTTATTTAATATTATTGATTATTATTTTATTTAATACTAAAAATTATTATTCCGTATTATGATTTTTAATTAATAATTATTTTATTTTATATTTATGATTATTATTTTTTAATTATATTTTGATGGGTTAGTAAAATAGAGCTATTTTTAGCTATCCCAAATTTCTAAATCTTGTTTGCATCAAACTTCAAATTAGAGTAATTGTTATTCTAAGGTTAATGCTATTTTTTTGACAAACCAAACACAGCCATAAAAATATAACGTATGGAGCTCAAATATAATAGTAGTGAAGAAAATAGGGGGACAATGCGGGAGCATGTATCAGCGTCCTTTTTGGTTATGGTGGAGAGTTAGATACCAATATACCATGATGGGATAATGTTGGGGAATGGCAGCTATTATATTTTTCCTAAATGAAATGATTGATGGACCCTAAAGTCTACAACTAGCTTTCCTTTCCGAGATAAAAAAAATAAGATTATTTTTTTCTTCCCACTGTTTGTATAAAAGAAAACGACCAATGAATGAACGGAATTAAAAATTTGAAACACACCTGGGCCCTGATGGTGATGCCACTTGTCCAACTTTCTCTTGTTCCATTGGTTGTGGTCAAGCCTCAAGAGTCAAGAGGGAGATACTGCAATTTGTACTTAAACTGCTGTGCTATTAAACAACCATATACTAATAGTTTAAGAGCTAAATTATTTATACACATAGCTACCTCACGCTCTTTAAATCTTAATTTTTTTGTCCAATAACTATTCGTGCAATACCGAGACTAAAGAACATGTGTTCAGCTCACGTTCTTCAGTATAAACTTAAAGGATATAAGTTGAACTCATATTTTTTTAACTCTACTATATATAATTTTATGTTATATATTTAGATCTTTTCACGAGCTTTCTGAATTATATTTAAACGTTCAAATTAGAGTTTTCTATTAAAAATTATACATGTTTGAAGTTTAAATTATTCGTTAGTAAATTTATTAAATTTCTCAAATTATTATATTTTTATGTCATTTTTAAGTGTATGGTTTAGAAAATATTTAAATATTATTTATTCATTTTATATAAATTGATTATATATATGTCAATAAATAATCTTAATAACTAAAACTTTTAAAAGTAACTTTAATATTTTTATACATATGAACTGAGATCGAAATCATTTTTCAAATCATGAATGTTAAAATAATATAATATAATATAATATAATTTGAGCAAAAATTACTAAAAATAATTTAAATTTTAAATAGGTGTAATTTTGATAGGAAACTCTGATTTGAACGTTTAAATATAATTCAGAAAGCTCGTAAAAAGATTTACATATATAACATAAAATTATATATAGTAGAGTTAAAAACCGTGAGTTGAACTCACATCCTTAAAATTTAAACTGAAGGGCGTGAGCTGAACTCACGCGCAGAAAAATTAAGGTTATCGGGCAGAAAAATTAAGGTTGTCTCTTTTTATGTCTCGGTATTGCGCGGTCAGTTATCGGGTAGGAAAATTAAGGTTTAAAGGGTGTGAGTTTAACTCACGCTCTTAATTAAGCTATATGTGTAAATAACTTGGCTTTTAGATCATTAGTGTAGATTTGTTTAATAGTATGGTTATTTAAGTAATAATTCTGAGATACTCTTGTCACTGCTCATCTCCAGTTGAAAAACCCACTGGAAGATTACAGAAACATCGAGACCGTTAATAATTTAGAAATATCTACTGGAAAAGAAATGTCATGAAATCTTATAATCGCACGGTTTGTGATTCTGATCTAAAATGATCCAATGGCCTTTATTAATGGAGATGATTCGTTCTTCCCAGAAAATAGTCGGATGCTTGTTCGTTGTTTGCTCCTTAATTTATTTCCATTTAATGTGTAAATTTTCTTTTCATGAAAAAGCCCGTAGCTATCAAGTATCAGTGCCACAAAATCACATTTAAAAAGTGACAAGGTATCAATTCCTCTACCCCTTCTCCTTCTATGTACAGGAGACTGTTGAAGTCAAGAGGATTGTGAAAGAAAAAAGGAGAAAAAAAATAAAAATAACAGGGATTGAAGAGAGATAAGTAGCAGAGAAAGTAAGCATTTTTCATCTCTCTCTCTCCCCCCCATCCCTCTCTCCGTGTAGGCGTTACGCTCCGTTCTTTCTCCCACAGGAGATTATGGATCAGGGTTCAAGCAGAAATGTAGAGGTTTGCTACTACGTCAATCTTCAATCTTTCACCATGGTGCATTACTTAATGGTTTATACGACTTTTATGAGGAAAAGTTTGAATTTCTTTTTTTTCGAATTGTGCTTTCATGCAGGTTTTCTGGCCGAAGGTGGTGCTCAAGAAATTGCTTAAAATACCTGGAGATGATGCTGATTTTAGTGCGGATGAAGGAGACAACGAGAGCGAAATTGACGAAGATGGTTATTACTTCATAGTTATTTTGGTTCTTACAATTTTAGTTTATCTTCGATTTTTGCTGATTTTGGAAATTTTGTTGTAGAAAACTGTGAGTTTGAGGACGAACAAAGGAGAAGAAGATATGGAGGGCCACAAAATGACAGCACGGGTAATTTCTACTCTTTTACTTTAATTTTGCTTCTTCGTTTCATTTTTTAGTAAATTTTGCAAGTGCTCCTTCAGTTTGAAATTTTGCTTTCTTTTCTTCTGTCCACAAATGATTTTGAAATTACTTGTCGTTTTGGTGCACAAAAAGTTTTACGAGTCATTGCAAAATTGTTACATTGTTTTAGTTTTAACTTGAGTATTGTTATATTCAAATAAGGTTGCAAAAGATGCACTATAAATATTACTTTTTAAACTCAATCTATCAATTTTCATTTTCTTTTTTCCCATAATTCGGAATGGTTAACAGGGTTATTTCAATTGGATCGTTCAAATCAGATCAAACACCACAACTATCTTAGTCACTTGAAATTATCCTGGCCATCGGATTTTGATTGTAATTTGTAGAGCTCCTGTTGGATATCACCCTTGTATACGCCTGTGTCAGTTTGTGCTTGATAATAGATAAGTTTCACATGAGTATATTAGTTTAGGTGATGGAATAACAAACAAATATATTTTTTTTTTGTTTTGAATACATGTTTGTCAATAAAAATATTCGGACGGTGAACAAACAAGTTATCTTTGATGGCATTCATAGCACAGGCCATTAATATTTGATGCTTAGAGCCAGGTCATAACACTAGTACAATTTAATTACCTTTTGTGCCTCTTTGTCATTTTCTAACTTAATAGCACGCATGTGATGATGTGCAGATGATGCATTGGATGGAATGCAATATAAATTGAGGAGGAGGAACTCAGAAACATTCAGAGCCCAATATATAAATACCAAGGAACTCAAGTACTAAACCAAATAATACCTTAATAGTACATTTTACATCCTCTTGTAAAGTAAATTTTTGTTCACAGATTTTATTAACTACTGCAGAGTTTGCATTGGCACATGGAACGTAGGTGGCAAAACGCCACCGGATGGCTTAGATATTTCTCGCTGGCTAGACACAAATGATCCAGCTGATATATATGTGGTTGGGTAATAACAAAAACTTTCTTTCTTTATTATTTAATCAGCTGATAATATACATATATTTTTTTTCAAATACTGAGATATGACTTAAGAACTGTTCTAAAAAGAAAGGTAGAGAAAGTATGGTACTTCATACTTGAAGTGTCAAGTAAAATTAGAAAAATAATATAATATTCTAAGGAAAATTGAAGTATGTACAAAAATAATAATTTCAGAATTATTTGTTTTTTACAGGTTTCAGGAGATAGTTCCACTGAATGCCGGGAATATCTTCGGTGCAGCAGACAACCGACCCGCTTCAAAATGGGAAGAAATAATTCGAGAGAACTTGAACAATGTTCAGCCCGAAAAGCCAAGATACAAGTGCTTGAGTGATCCGCCTTCTCCTTCGAGATTCAACCCATCACAATCAGCTGTTGATGAATTACTACATGGTCTTGACACTGATTCTGACTCCGATGAAGAAATTCCTTTCAGCACAACTGTGGAAGTAGAGCCCAAGAATAACACAGAAAGGGAGACGGTTTCTTTTAAGAGATTTGATAGATTGAACCATTTTGTGTTAGAAAACAAAGAACAAATTGAGTTGGAATCACCTAAGGTACAAAAAAAACAGCTTTTGAAAACACTGAGCCGATCAGAGAGAATTGGGTTGGTCTGGCCAGAGCAACCTTTGGATTTATTGTCAAACAGAACTGCAACATTAACTAGTACCAAAACTTTCAAGTCGGTAAAATCTTTTAGGAATTATGGCTCCTTCAAAGTAGTAGACGATGGGCTTGCTACTTTGAAAGAAAATTTGATGGTTGATGTTGGTCTTGATAGAATTGAGTTGAAAAGGAGAAGGTCATCTTTTGTAAGGATTATGAGCAAGCAAATGGTTGGTGTTTTTATTTCAATTTGGGTCCGCAGAACCTTGAGAAAGCACATTCAAAATTTGAAAGTTTCTACAGTAGGTGTTGGTGCAATGGGATATATAGGCAACAAGGTTAGACTATTTCTTCACATAATTTCATTATTACAAACTTATCTTGAGTTTGAAACAGTTGGATACACATTCAAATGCAAATTTTATGAACAAAAACTTAAACAATGTGGTACAGGGGTCAATATCTGTAAGCATGTCAATTTATCAGACATTGTTCTGTTTTGTGTGCACGCACCTCTCGTCTGGAGAGAAAGAAGCGGATGCTATACGTCGAAATGCAGATGTGCAAGAGATACACCGAAGGACACTCTTCAGCCCAACAGCTGATGCAGGGTTCACTAAAACCATCCATGACCATGAGTAAGTCAGCTTGCTACTATGGTTCTACACTGGTCTGTCTTTACTGAAATATAGTCTTTCATTTCTGTTTTGATTTTAGTTATTTCCTTTTTGTCCATCCTGCATGCATTACCATTTGAAGTGGTTTTGATAATGAACTTATCTTTTGTTCTGCTATCTTTGAAATAATTTGTAGAAGAATATTTTGGCTTGGAGATCTGAATTACCGCATTGATTTATCTTATGAAAAGACACATGAGCTGGTCTCCATAAAAGACTGGTCTGGATTGTCAGAGAAAGATCAAGTATGTATAACATCAATTCTTTTTGTCAGGATACTAACTGAATTTTATAATTTTGAAGCAGTATACCTCATATCCCAGTGTTTAACCTTAGAGACTGGCAAGCTTTTTGCATCTTCATAAAGAAGAAGGCTAATTTTTTTTTATGTTTGTTATTCTTAAATTTATTTGCTAATATTCATTTTTTTTATTGGTTTTTACTTCTTAAAGTTAAAAAGGGAGCTGAGAAAAGGACGCGCATTTGATGGATGGTCAGAGGGCCCACTTAACTTTCCTCCTACATACAAATATGCGGCAAATTCAGAAAAGTATATTGAAGATGACCACAAGGGCGGGAGAAGATCTCCAGCATGGTATGCATGTGTTAACAATTATACTTGAGGGAATATATTTTTTTATGACTGTTAAGCATTGAACATCACCTTTTTAAGGGGATTTACTTTCAGTTTCCATCAACGGTGATTATTGGTGCTGTTTTTGGTTGGTGGTCATTAGCAGCGCACTGTAACATATTAGCAGTGCACTGTTAACATATTTGCTTGGTTGGTGGTCATTATTGGTGATATTTAATGGATTTGTTAAAATCTACTAGAGTCCATATTAGGTAATATGTCAGTACATAGCAACTATAGAAAACAATGTAATCTGTCAAATCTTTAGAGTTTTCTCATTTAATTTCAACAATGGTGGTTATACTGTTCTTTTTAGCACTGTCCATTAGTGAACCATCTATATATACATTTAATAATATCCTCCTAAAATTCCTCAGGTGTGACCGTGTGTTAACATTTGGAAATGGTGTGAGGCTTCTAAAATACAAAAGATCAGAACAAAAGCTGTCAGATCACCGGCCTGTCTCAGCTGTTTTCATGGCGGAAGTCGAGGTGTTCTGCCATAGAAAACTCCAGAAGGCTTTGACATTAACAGATGCTGAAGTAGAAGGAGAAGTCATTCCTGATCTTGACTTTGAGTTTAGATGAACTGTGTTAAGCCTGAAGAGGTATTTGAATAATTCATTCATTGCACATATGATTAAAGATTTTGTTTCAGTAGGCAACTACAATTTACTTAGACATTCAGTGTTGAACAAAAATGCACAAAAAAGTGAAGTTGAACTAGTTGGCGCCACAAATAGTAAACATAGAAAGAAACTATTAAGAAAAATCACTTATTAATTATTAGACTATGGTTAATTTTATACATCATAGATACTGGTACAGGACTCAAAACCGACAGTATGATATTTCAACAACTATGCTTATCAATATATGAATGCCTAGATACCTACCAGTTGTGTTCTTATAAGAATCGGCACAATTTCAACATATATACAGTTTATCTCTTAAATTTTGTTTACTGCAGGATAATTCCAGATGGGACCGTTGAGATAGATTTTTCATTACACAGTAGAGCACGTGTGTAATGTGTTGTTGAGAACTTTGTTTAATTGATTTGGCGCATGTCGCTATAGAGCAGTGCCGTGAATTTTACACTTTCGTGTCAGTGTGCATATGTAAATCTTGCCCATGCCAATAGAGCTTGTAATTTAACGGGTGTTGTTTTATGAATAATGTGTGTAGCATGTATAGTGCACGGTTCTTCTGATACTTCTTATTTCCTATGATTTTTATTAAAAAGAGGTAGATAAATAAATAGATTACAATTTAATTTTTTGTACCAAACGATTCACATATGACGCCTTAGTAATTAGAAGGTTTTACTATGAAAATCTCAAGTATTCATGCAAAAACTGTTCTGAATATTCATGTAATTTAAAGCCCTAGTGTTCATGTAGCTAAAATGGTTTTGTAAGGAAACCTCTAAATTCATTCATGTAATTAAGCTGCTGCTACACCAGGTAGCTTGGATTTCTGGAGCAGCAAACTCAGAAATGTGGACTCCAAATGTCTTCGTCGCATGTAACCACAAAAATGGAACTGTAACTCGTTGCCAAAACATTGATCACGATGTCAACGATGTAACAGAAATTCATTTAAATGGCCCAGTCCCACAAGCTCTAGCAACAACTCCAAAAGCCTTCAAGTGGTACCAGCGAAGCCACCTCCACAAGTAGTGCCTGTCGTTATCCCTAGTTGTATTGAATTGATTTATGACACGCTTATTTAATAATCAAATGAAGATGGGTCAATGGTTTTCCATAATAAATTTAAGAAAAAAAAAGAGTACAAAAATTAGTCTGGCTCAAGAAGAGGAGAAAAACAGAGACGCACTTGTATGCAAATAGAACGTACTAATTAATCAATAATGAAATACAAAATATGTTTCTCGATACTCTCATCAAGCTAAAGTAAAGCTAACAAATATAATGATAACAAGAAATACACAAACAAATGAATCAAGAAAATCACTGAAAACTACAAAATTTTGTGTTATAAATTGAAGTATTTATTATCTAATATCCTAGTGCCACAGCTTTCATGAGCCAATATTGCTGGAACCGCTGCAATGCATACTCCTTGTAGTTGAAATCTATATCATTAACATGTTCCTACATATATATATATATATATAAAGTCAATGAAGAACTTGATAAAAAAGGCAGGAGAAATTTTGATAACATGCGACTTACAGATATGATGCCCCAGAGTCCCCAAAATAAATGACTAGCAAGAGCATACTTTTCTATTTCTCTTATCAAGTCCTTGATTTCAACATCACTTGGTGTTTCACCTTCAACAAATAAAAAATAATGTGAAAAGAGGAGCAACTTTTGTAAACCCAAACAAATATTCAATCTTTCAAAAATACCTGAAGAACTGAGGTATGTCTTTACAAATCTTCTACGCTCTTCCTCACCTAACAGAAGAAGAAAATGTATAAACTGCTAATAGCCTGATCACTCTTTTTCTTTTTGTCAGAAAATGTCTATTTGCTTTTTAGACGGAACAGACTATATATGAAAAAGAATATAGTGAAAGAGTAAAGAATAGAGACTGACTAGGGTACTTGGAGAAGTCTAAGACGTGAGGTGTATCAGTGTGATAATTAGCAGACATCTCACAGAAATGATTTGCAATATCAAATGCAATTGGATTGAAACTTGCGTACTCATAATCCTGTTATTTTCTTAGAAGAGATATTTCAGAAAGAAGCACAGAATGAAAATTTGAATCTGGGCAGTACAGATCTGCATCATTACTGCCAACATATAGCTAAATTTATCAGTATTAAATAAAATTTCATTTCCTTCAGTTTATCATCTGGTTCTTACAAAAGGATTAAAATGAAGAATGGAGGGGGGAAGAGTCCTCTACCCCTACTGAAACCAGAAATTCACATCATGGACAAACATTCTCCCTCATTAAATCCAAAAATGTCCATGTAAACCCTACTTTCTTGCAGCTAGTTTCTCCGTACATAGGAAACAAGGGGCAATTTAAGCATTTTTTCATTTAAAAGAAGTCAATTGTGCACGAAACAATTCCCAAGCAAAAAGGATAACTTACAATAATAGTGAGTTGACGGGTCTCTTCGTCTATCATGATATTGCCATATTGGAGGTCATTATGGCAAAACCCTATTCTGTCACCATCCCCGGAAAATGCCCTTTCCAACATGTTTATGTCCTCCCCTAAAATCTCTAAGCTAAATTCCTTTGCCTCTTCAACTGAACAAAGATTGAGAGCCTCCTTGGTCCAACTCCTGATGCATCAATTGCAGTTTTGCATATTTTTAAAAAACCTAATGTTAGATTTTAATTCACATATAGAACACCTAATTTTGTACTTTATTATCTCAAGAAACCCAGCATTGGCACTTGAACATTTGAGCCTACTAAACACAACAAAAAACTTAGACAAAAATAATATTGAGGATTTTAGCCACAACATAACTGTGTCAAGATTGTTATGGCAAATACTTTACTTAAACAAACCTCAATCTTGGCCATAAAAGAACATTTCTTGGACCAGGCATATCAAGATTATGAAACTCCTGCAACTTGATCGCTATGAGTGATGATATTTCTGAGTTCCGCAGGTCAGCTGCTGACAAAGTCTGGAAAAAAATGAAAGTTACATGCATTTCTGAGCTCTGCCAACAAAGATTTCTAAAAGGCCAATGTCATTATGCAACCCCACAACAGGAAATATCATATCTCACTGTGCATACCATTACAAAACAACAAAAACATAAGCTAGACAAACTTTTGAAAAATGTACCCAAATTACCCTCATTTTCAGTATTCATGTATTCATAGAGAAGGAAGAGAATTAAAGTAAATTTGACATGCTAGAGGCAAGTGAGATGTTTCTCATTTGTAGGAGCAGATGTCATTAATAATTTGGTTTTATAGGATCAGATATTTCTGCATGCATCAGGTACTGATACCACACCAGTCATACTGTCATACTCATCATCATTTCATGAACCCCTCAAGTTCTCAACCAATTTCTAGTTATAATTTTCAATGTGAACCAATTCAGTAAAGCAATCATATTTGAGGAAAAAAGAAAATATTTCAAAAGGACCAACATACCCTAGCATGGATAAATTCTTCGACCCGGCCATTAGCGAATCGGCCAAGCAATCTTGGCCCTTGCCCGTGCTTCGACATGCACTCAAATGTTCGTACCTCCATCTCTCGATCGAAGAACACATCCACACCTTCGCCATAGATCCTGACAATCACTCTTCTTGAGGGCCCCACCGCTGGCCACTTGATCTGGTACACCTCGTTCGTCATCGCTCCTTTCAGCTGCACCACCTCCGGCGAATCGCATGCTGCCACGTCGCCCCACTCCGAAGCTAGATTCAGGAGAATTCTTCTTGCTTCTTCCGGGAACTGATAGATGCTCTTTTTCATTTGAGTCCCTTCATTGTCCATATTTACAATTCCCGAAGCACAAAAGGATCCAAAACGGGACACAAATAAATTCAAGCAATAAATAAGGCATATAATAGAGAACCCCCTTGATTCGTCCAATCCAAGTCACTTTTGCAAGATCTCGCTGAGGGTTTTAGTTGAAGAATTGACGAATTGACGGTTTCAAGGCTTTGCCTAGGGGAACATTTTTTTTTTTTTGATGATTTACGGGAACAATTTAAAATTAGGATTAATCTGCATCGCGATTCCGATGTAAGAGAACAGAGATCACAGAGAAAGGGGTGGGAAGTGCCACGTGCACTGAGAACAAGATGCAACAACACGTGTCTTGTCGGTCGCACTTTCGAGCCTTCTACACGTGATTAAGATTAACACTGTGATCATATGAATTTACGCGTACAGCTCAATTGATTAAGAAATTAAGCTTTGTGATCATTAAAAAAGCAAAATTGAACTGAATTATTCTCTCTCTTAATTAGAATGAATTAAAACAGAATAAATATGATTCCATTTCATACAATATAATAATTTTATCTTATAAAGATAAAAAGAAGATAATTTCATTTCATAAATAGTTTAATTTATAGTAAATATATTAAGGTCCATTTTTATTATACCGTCCATATATTTATCTATTCAACAAAATATATATCATTCATATATCGATTTATTATATAAAATGTTGATGTGTTTTCATAATATGCTAATAAATACTCTGATTTAAATTTAATTTCGGCTACAAACGGATAACCTTTTTTAGTAGTAAATGGGGGTGTCGAATTTACATAGATAAACACAAGTACCGGTTCTTACTAATTCACTAAGCTAGACGATAAAGTTCTGATTGAGTTGTTAACTAAAATGAACTAAAGTAAATAAATAAGTAAATAACACCAAAGGTCAAATTCAATAGCAAAGTTCTAGGGGTCTATGGTCTTTCTATCTACTAGTGCAATTAGGCAATTAAGAATAATTTTAATCAATTGAATATGTGTGCGAAGCTCTCTAATCTAAGATGATCATGACTATCAGGGTCAAATTCAATAGCCCAAATTCAGTGTCTGTACTTGAATTTCAAAATTAAATATTAGAGTAGGATTTTTTTGTTCTGACCCATTAAATAAGCTAATATATTAGATGTGGTGTCCAGGCTTGATTAAAAAATTAGACTTCTAAGTTTCTGGATGTTGGGCAATTGAGCTACTCATGAATTTGGGCTATAAGTGTGCCTCGGCTTATTTAAAAGATGAATTATAGATTATTTAAAAACTAATGACTAGCATTGGTTATAGGTCAAAGTTGTATTATAGATTATTCAAATTTTACGACTAAGAAATTTACCCTAACAATCTAAAGTTATGATGTACTATTTAGGTTTCAATTATACTTAAGTAATGCAATTCAAGATTAAGTACTTCTCATAAATACTCAATTACAATTGAAAATGTACGACTAGATCATCGACTTCACGATTAGATGCTTGATCTCTAATCTAGTGTTGTTCTTTTAGGTCTGAGATTTTGAGCATGTACTTAATTGGTTTTATACTCTAATCGTTAAGTTCATATATTATAAGAGTAAGTTTTAATCATCTAATATACTATATGACATACGAAAAAATAGGAAAACTCAACAATGAGTAAAATTACGCATAATTTCAAGTGCTATTACCTCAATTTGTTATATTTATTTATTTTATTTACTAAAATAAAAAAATCTGATCAGGATGCAACTTGCAGTGCATGCCATTGGATTTGGAGATGTGGTCGAGGCTTGCTAAAAAAAATGCTGGATGAGGTTCCTGACAATGCGGGCCCACTTGTCCTGCAAAGAGGTCGGGAGAGGTACCTTTCTCTTATGTGATTTTTCTCGTGAGCTGAATTTTCATGATTTTTTAATAATTATAAAATAAATTAAAATTTTTATGATTTTTTAATAATTATGAAATAAATTAAAATTTTAATAATAAATATGACGGATGCTAGTGGAGTGCCCGTTTAAAACGTATTAGTCCCGTTGGACGTCTTTTTTCCCAAACGCATCAGTCCTATTAACCCCTTTCAATTTAGAGAGCAGTGATTTCAGTATGAATCGTACAATACAGTATGAGTCCAAAGATTGTGCGCATTCTGTATCACACAAGCCATCATCGATTAAAATTGTGCGCATTCTGTCGCTTCCGCTTCCTCTCCTGATTGTTTCGTCATTGATAAGCAATTAAACTTCTTTCTTGATCGCTTCGTCATCAATAACCAATTAATTTCCTTCCCGCTGGCTGCTATATTTATCACACTTAAGAGAGAAATCGCCAGGAGTTAGGAGAGGAAGAGGAAGAGGAAGCCAGGAGAGAGAAATTAAAATCAGGTTAGTTAATTTATCAAAATCTCTTAATTTATTATTTAATCTCTGTTAATTTGTTATTTAATCTCTATATTTTGTTAGTTAATTTGTCAAAATATCTTAGTTTGTTATTTAATTTGTCAAAATTTATTATTTATTTTTTGTTAATTTAATTTATTATTTACATTTAAATAGTCAAACTCGGTCCGGATAAATTTTTATTTATTTTTATGTTTTCAATATTATTAAGTTAATTAGTTATTATGTTATATAAAATTAATTACGTTATTTAAATGATTATTATGTGATATGAAATTATATTGGATAAATGATTATTATGTTATATAAAAATTATTATTATTTTTCTATTGTTAATGATTTAAAAATTATTATGTTAATGTAAAAAATTGATATAAAGTTGATATAAAGAACAATTGATGTAAAAATATATATAAGAACAGTCTAAAAAAGTCGATACAAACAACAGTCTAAAAAAATATATCAATGCCTACGAAACATTCTCCGAATGAGAGACGGACTATACGTATCTCTCTGCCGAATTTCACGGCGATGACGCTCGTGTCTTACGTCCGGCGGTGCCTGCGTCTCGGACACTTGAGTGGACGGACCAGGAGTGTCGTACGATGACGCGCGCAGAGCATCATATTAGGTATCGGAGGTCCCAGCACTTGGATCGAGGCTCATCTGACTCATGAGCTGAGAGTACGACATGAAATTTCTCTAGAAAAAATCAAACTCATCAGTCATCGGTTTCGGCCCCGGGTTAGGTGTGCTGCTGATCGAACGATCATTAGCAGAGATATCGATGTCCTCAGGATCCATCGGAAGACCTGTACGAGTAAATTACACATATTAACATGAATTAAATTATTAAAAATCAGTTAAATTAAAAATACACACAAGTTAAAAATTAAAAAATTTAAATATTAACCTGCAGAAGCAAGTATCGAAGTGAAAAATATGTGGATGACCTACAAAATAAATTCATGAACGGTATAAAATTTGTAGTAAAAATTATACCGTTGAACGGTGTCGTCATCGGAGTTGGGAGGCAACTCTTGAAAATATTTACGCAAACACGAGAGTCGAATACCAAATGTCGAGAAATGAGTGTACTCGTTATCTTTCCCCCTATTCTTGATCTTAAACAGCCACGGGTTATTGGTGATGTCATCATAACTATATGGATCGACATTCAACCCAATGAGTATCTCCACTGTCTCGCTCCAATTATCGTCAGTCACCCATATTATTGGTTTTCCTGTATTGTTTGAATTTATAAAATTAGATTAGTAGACTTCCAAAAAAATATAAAATAATATATTAAAAATTTAAAATATCTCTGATAGGTAATCCCCATAGATAACACACGTCCTCTAGCGTCACCGTCAGCTCGCCGACTGATAGATGAAATGTTGACGTCTCTGGTCGCCACCTCTCAATAAGCGTTGTCAGGAGTGATTTATTTAACTGACAATCACCCATAATCGCCATCTGGTACAGACCCAGTCGATGCAAATATGAATCCATCTACGCATTGTATGATATCTTCGGACGATGTGCGTTCAAACGGAGAGTGCTATGAGGCTGTAAAAATTATTTTGTTACGTACGACATGCTAAAATTATAAAGTATATTTTTTCCATATTATATGATAAATAATACTTACATCAGTTCTGGCCCTCTACGACATATGTTTATTTTCGGGCACGACAAGCAGTTGCGGATATTCCATTTTTCACTACAATTATTTTAAAAAATTGTAATTTTGGTATAATTTTTGTATAATTTGGAATAGCTCGGTATAATTTGGTATAATTGAACAATTTCACATAATTAACCATCATACATATAATTAACAATATTTGACCAAATTTAATCTAACAAATTTAAAATAATTAGCCTCATTAGTGTTAATACACAATTAAACTAATTACAACAACATATTTCAAAATTAACACAAAAATCAACACAAATCAACTAAATCAAACTATATTAATTATATTTCAATTATCACTATAATTATACTAATTAAATCTATTAAAATTACTAATTTTGATAAATTCGGATTTAAATTTAAAATAAAAAATTACCTTCGAAATGACGATCAAATTGACGAATCGACGGGTTTTTTTCGACTCTCCTTCTAACGATAAAAAGTTTCGCGCAAACAGTTTATAAATTGGAGCAAAAATGAATTAGATCTAAAAAAATTTCGTATTTTTTTAAGAGAGGAGAAGGGAGGGGAGAGAGGGGAGTGGGAGGTGCTGTAAATGGAAATGAGACAGCTAGACCCGAATTTGAAACTCGGGTCCGTATTTTCTTTTTTTTTACGTTTCCAAAAGTAAGGAGATAAATGATTAATTTGCTATATTTATTTATTTTATTTACTAAAATAAAAAAAATCTCCATCCTGACCCTCATACCTCTCGTCCTTTTCAAAAGACTCCTGAAAGACCAGTTGAGATGCTTCATCCATTCAGACGGCAAATCTCCTGGAGAAAGCCACACTGAAAAATGCGACTGGTCTCCCTAGCTGTCACCTCTGACGGATAAAACCTACCACCACAGCATATGGACATTTTAATATATTTTTTTCTAGTTCTTATGAAAGAATTGTAACATTCAGATACAACAAGAGGGGTTTGGGTTGAACCTGACTCTTTGTTTTTATCAAAGCCAGTTATAAATTGTAACATTCAGATACATTTTGATTTATTTCTAGTTCTCCCTAGCTGTCACCTGTATGTACCAGCAAGGTTTTGGGGGGTTCTAAATGGGATTTGGGTTGAACCTGACTCTTTGTTTTTATCAAGGCCAGTTATAAATTAAATTGAACCCGCCAAAACCTTGCTGAAGCCTCACTGCATTTAATATTGGCAAAGCACATTAAAGAGGAAGTTGGAAAAGTTGGAACAAATAAGAACAAGGATATCCCTCAAAGGGCCAAAATATCCTCTCTATAAATTCTATCACATCAATCTCTCATGTTAAAAAAAAAAGATATTACATAGATAATATAGGAGCAATAAAAAGATTCATTTAGCCCTGTTTCTTAAAATGCTTTGAGACTCCGCAAATCATCAGGAAAATCACCACCTCCATGAAATACACTTAAAACCGCCTCTCTGAACTGCACACTGATTCTTTGTTTCTAATATAAAAACAAACCTTAACAGCTCTTGAAGCATGGATGGCTGCAGTGGTAAAACAGCCACAAACTTGGAAACATACTGTGTGAAAATTGAAGAAAAACAGAATGAAGAATGATTAGTTTTTATTGCTAATTGTTTTCTGATCTTACAAGCAATATGTACATGATTATTTATAGGCTAGTTGTATTAGCCGTTGGAGAGTTTCCTAAATAACAACTACAAGATTATTTGCCTAATTACATCCTTATTATGAGCTAGGTACCAGATATGGATGCTAGCCCTTATTTGTTCCTATTTACAGCCTATGATGAATATTCTGAGGCTATCATTTCTATTTTATCTATTTCTCAACACTCCCCCTCAAGTGGGGTTCGAATAAATTTATTGAACCCAACTTGTCGAGTATGCTCAGATGGCTGTTCTTGTCGAGTGCTTTTGTGAAAATATCTGCCAGTTGTTCTTTGCTTCTGACAAATGGAGTTTCTATTTCCCCTGACTGCACTTTTTCTCTAACGAAGTGACAGTCCACCTCTATATGCTTTGTCCTCTCGTGGAAGACTGGGTTGGATGCAATATGCCGTGTAGCTTGATTATCACAATACATTTTCATGGTCCTTGTATGCTCTATTTTCATGTCACTGAGTAATTGCTTGATCCAGATAAGCTCACTTGCTGTGGATGCCATGGCTCGATATTCTGCTTCTGCACTTGATCTAGCCACAACATTCTGCTTCTTACTTTTCCAAGTGACCAAGTTGCCACCTACAAATGTACAGAATCCTGTGGTTGATTTCCTATCGCAGCTGCCGGCCCAATCTGCATCAGAAAAACCAACCACATTGTTAGAATTATTTTTCTTCATCCATATTCCTTGACCTGGAGTGCCTTTAAGATACCTCAATATTCTATCAATTGCACTTAAGTGGCTGGTACGTGGAGCATGCATAAACTGACTTATAACACTAACTGCAAAGGCAATATCAGGTCTGGTTACAGTAAGATAAATTAATTTTCCTACCATCCTTTGATATTGTCCTATGTCAGATAATGTCTCACCATCTTCAATTCCTAATTTAATATTTGTCTCCATAGGAGTACTAGCTGGTTTGGCTCCTAATTTACCAGTCTCTTTTAACAGGTCAAGAATATATTTTCTTTGGCATAGGAATAATCCTTTACTCGAATGGGCTATTTCTATTCCAAGAAAGTATGAAAGTTTTCCGAGGTCCTTAATGTCAAATTCTCTTTTTAAATATTGCTTGACTCTTTTAATTTCCTCATTATTATTTCCAGTAATGATAATGTCATCTACATAAACAAGAATAATAATAGTGGTGTTTTGTAAATGCTTGATAAACATAGAGGAATCAGCAGTACTTTTAAAAAAATTAATTTTTAAAAGAGAAAAGCTTAGTTTGGCATACCATGCTCTTGGAGATTGCTTCAGACCATATATTGCCCTTTTTAGTTTACACACATGTGATGGGTTAGACTCATTTTTGTGGCCCGGAGGAAGAGTCATATAGACTTCCTCTTCTAAATTCCCTTGAAGGAATGCATTTTTACATCCATTTGAAATAAATCACATCCCAAATTGGTGGCTACTGATAGCAAAATTCTAACAGTATTCATCTTTGCTACAGGTGTAAAAGTCTCTTGGTAGTCAATACCATAAGTTTGAGTAAATTCCTTGGCCACTAACCTAGCTTTATACCTTTCAATTGTACCGTCACAATTGTATTTGATTTTGTATACCCATTTGTAACCTACGGGTTTTTTGTTTTTTGGTAAATTAACAATATCCCATGTGTCATTTTTTTCTAAGGCTTGAAGTTCTTCTTTCATAGCCTTACGCCAATTTGAGCTTTGGTTGGCTTCACTAAAGTTGGTTGGTTCAGTTTTGTTGGTAATATTACTCAAGTAGGCTCGGTATGCAGAAGATACCCTATTATATGAAATGAAATCTTGAATTGGATACATCACCTGTTGGGATACATAATCCCTTAATTTGACGGGAGGACGAATTTGTCGAGCGGATTTTCTTCTCAAACTTTCTTCTTGAGTTGGTTCTTCACTTGGCTCATTTCTCTCTTCTTCTCCCCCTGAAGAAATTGCGCTTGTTTCGCCAACTTGTGCTTCATCTCTATGCTCAACCTGTTCTTGATTTGTTTCTTCAGGAAACATAAAATCATTTGGGGACAATATGACAGGTTGACCTTGTGCATTTCCTTGTTCCCTTGTTTGGTAGTATGGTTCATTTTCAAAAAATGATACATCTCGTGAAATATAAAGTTTATGATTTTTTGGATCATAACATTTATATCCCTTTTTTTGGGATGAGTATCCTAAAAATATGGTCTTAACAGCATTTTTATCAAGCTTGTCATGCCTTTTTACGTGTACGAAACATGTACATCCAAAAACTCTTATGTGATCAAGATCTATTTTTCTATTCTTAAGAATTTCTAAGGGACTCAAGTTTTTGAGCTGGACACTTGACAATCTATTTATGAGATAAGTGGCAGTTAATACAGCATCTGACTAATAAGATTTTGGAACGTTAGTTTGGAAAAGAAGAGATCTAGTGACTTCAAGTAAGTGTCGATTTTTTCTTTCTGAAACTCCGTTTTGCTCAGGGGTATTAATACTAGTTTGGTGCAAAATTCCTTTTTGTTTAAAGAATTCTATGAAATTTTTATTTACATATTCTGTTCCATTATCTGATCTAAAAATTTTAAGGTTTGCATTATATTGATTTTCAATAAAATTATAAAATTCTAGAAATTTAAAAAAAACTTCATCTTTTCCTTTTAAAAGAAAAACCCAAGTAGTACGAGAAAAGTCATCAATAAACGTGACAAAATATTTAAAATGGTTATACGAATCAATAGGGGCTGGACCCCAAACATCAGAATGAATTAAATCAAAACATTTTGCTGACTTATTGATAGATAAAGGAAATGGTAATCTAGATTGTTTTGAAAACTTACAAACATCACAATTTTTCGAATCTAATTTATAACAGAAAAGTTTATTCAAAATTTGATCAGATGGATGGCCAAATCTCCAATGCAACAATTTGTCACGGTCTACTAAACTTAATGACATATGGCATTTATTTGTGTTTTCATTAAGATAATAGAAACCATTTTCCAAACTTCCCTCACCAATCTTCTTCCCTGATTCTCGATCCTGAAAGATCACTGTCTTTGGTGAGAATATAACATTGCAATTCAATTCTTGGGTTATTTTACTAATTGACAATAAATTTGAATTAAATTCCGGCAAATATAAAATATTTTTCACATCTTTTGTAAGAAACTTTGTTGTACCATACCCATGAATTTGGACTTCATTTCCATTAGCAACAATGACATGTTGAGGGTCTTTATTTTGTGTAATGTTGGTCAATTTATTTTTGTTCCATGTCATGTGATCGGTTGCACCTGAGTCAAGTACCCACCTATTTGTATTTCGGCACGCATTTTCAACTTTAGAACTGCTGCTAATTTTTGGTGAATTAAAAATATTGTTAGAGTATACAAAACCTGGGTTCTGTTGCTGCAACAGATTGTTCAGTTGGGTGAGCAGATGATTTAGTTGCACCGTCTGAGCCACAGAAGATCCAGAGGGATCACCACTTAGGCTATTTGATTGAGCGGCGGATTCATCTCTGGACGTCCCTTCAGCTGTCTCTGTGCCCTTGCTAAATCCACCGAATCTCTTCTCCTTTTTTCCGCCGCCCCATTTGCCTCCTCTGTCGCCCTTCTCTCGGACTGGTCGGAGGTGAGGGTGGAGGAACCAGCATCCGTCACGGTTGTGCCCCACTTTCTTGCAGTGGTCGCACTATACGGTGCAGGAAGCTCCCCTCCCTTTGGCCGTATCCCGAAAACTAGGGTTTGAGTTAGAGTGATGTACCTGAAATGCCTGGTTGTCTTGACTTTCGAGCTGCCGAGGGTTCATGAGGGCCCGCCTCGATTGCTCTTGTTCAATTCTTGCTACTACGTCATCAAAGCTTGGCATCTCGGCTGATGCTAAGATTTGAGACCTAATTGATTCATAACTTGTATCTAGTGCTCCCAGGTATGTAAAGATTAAATCATGTTCGGATCTCTTTTGGATCTCAGTTGGATCTGTTGTTGGTGGGAGATAGACATTGAGTTCTTCCCACTTTGACATGATTTCGGTCACCAATTCGTTATTGCTTTGGGTACTCTGTTTAATTTGAGCAAGCTCTTGTTTGAGGCTAAAAATATGAGCAAAGTTTTTTTGTTGACCATACCTTCTTTTGGCTTTGTCCCAAACCTCCTTTGATGTGCTGGAGTACATGAGTACGTTGGAGATCTGAGGTTCCATTGTGCTGAGTAGCCATGTCATGATCATTTGATCGATGGTCTCCCATTCTTCAATCTTTGCGGTCTCTTCGGCAGTTGCAACAGTTTTTTCTGATTTTGGTTTTTCTTTGGTGCCAGTCACAAACCCAAGTTTCCCTTTGCCACCGAGACCGATTGTAACCGATCTGGACCAAGGTATGTAGTTTTTGTTTCCATTGAGGATTAGGGTTGTGAGTTTGGTATTATCAGATAGTTGTGACATGACTTGATGGGCACTGGTACAGATTTTCAGAATTTTTCTGGTTGCTGGTACAGATTTTTCTGATAAGAACTGAAACTTGCTTTTCTGGTAAGAACAGACACTTACTTGATGCCCCTTTTTTCCTGGTTGCTCTATGATGATGAATGGGAGACACGGGTAGCTCGTCAAGTTTTTTTTTTGGCTAAGGAAACCGTTGCCTATCCACTGAGAGCCTTGTGATTTTTCTGATATTGTCTGCAGGACTTGTTATCTGCAGCAATATTTGTTGTTCTTAAGTCAGGAATTTTCCCGCTCTGATACCATGTGAAAATTGAAGAAAAACAGAATGAAGAATGATTAGTTTTTATTGCTAATTGTTTTCTGATCTTACAAGCAATATGTACATGATTATTTATAGGCTAGTTGTATTAGCCGTTGGAGAGTTTCCTAAATAACAACTACAAGATTATTTGCCTAATTACATCCTTATTATGAGCTAGGTATCAGATATGGATGCTAGCCCTTATTTGTTCCTATTTACAGCCTATGATAAATATTCTGAGGCTATCATTCCTATTTTATCTATTTCTCAACAAACTGCTCATCAAATCAGGCTATAGCATTAGGGCCCAGAAGACTGGGGTCCACTCCATAGGCTAGTTGAGACCATATGCCTCGGCCACAACCAGTGCCTTCTGGAATATTGATTTTTCGACCAAGATTCGTCTTGCATTGGTCTCTGACCGCTGGACCCATGCAATGTCAGGGATCCGGATCTGAAGTTTGAGCACGGGCACATGCACGGTGAGTTCGTTGACCTGCATCGATCATTGAGAGTGTCTCACCAGCTTCAATCAGGTGGCACATTGAATCTAGGAGCTCACCTGACCGTTCCCGGCGGTCACGGTTCCACAGAGCCAGTGTTGTATGCGGTTTGTTGATAAGAACTCGAGAAGATTGGCTGCATCGTGCTTCATGTCAAAATTGTTGTAGACCTGTGGTACAAAATCAGATATGGATAAAATCTGTTACACTGTGAATGTCAGAAAAAAAGAAGAGAGAGTTGTAAAGAAGCCTGACAATTATGAAGAAGATAATATCCCTCCACATTTGTTGCTTGCAAAGCAACATTCTGAGAAATAACACTTACTGCCCTTAACTTAGAACCCCACAGCTTCCACATTTGTGTAATGTGAGAAAATAAAGGAGGAGACGTAGCTACATTATTCCAGATTTGCAAAGAAGCCTGAAATTTAATGCATTCGAGGCTATCTGATAAGATGGTTAGACTACTCCAAGAAGATTTGCCTTCACTAATCAATGAAATTTTTTGCCATCACTAAACACTGAACATACTTTGTACTATATGGCAGAACATACCATTGTAATGGTAACTTGCAGAATAAACCATTTTGTACTATATGGAAACACCACTGTTAATGGTAACTTACAGAATGAGTCCAGCGTCAAACTTTTAACAAATAGGTCACAACTATTTTCTGCAAATTCTATGACAAGGTAAAGCCCACCAATTTTCTACATTTGTACAAATCAAAGCTGAAGTAAAGGAAAGAACTACAAGAAGGTGACATGTGCATGAAAAATTGCAAAATCATCAAGGCCATGAGCCCATGAGGGTTATAGCGCTTGAGAGATGTGAACACAGTCATGCGAAACCCTCTAACTGCTGCAACTGAACCAGTGGCAGTCTCAGCTGCAGCTGAGTACTTCTCAAGTAGTAACTCCAATTGCCCATTTTCTATTACAATATCGAGGATGAAAGAGAGTGGAAATTACTCCAGTTACAAGGCGCACCAAAGAAGAGAAATCATCCACAAAGGTTACCAATATTAGTCGATCAGTTTGCACCAAAGTTATTATCTCAATAGATTAGCTCAATTTTGGTCATACTTATCATGGTAGTATAGCATTAATTGTGGTCACAAAGTGTCTTCCTTCAATTGCCTTTATAATTGATTTAGATATCAATTATATCTAAATAAAATATATCATTTATTTATAATAATATTAATACTAAATATAATTATTTTGTACAAAGTTGTATATCAAATAAATTAATAATAGTTGAAAATTAAATATCAACTATTATTAAGTTTTATTGTAAAAAAAAACTATGCATTGTACAACTATACTCAGAAAAAAAATTATTATATTTATGCATAATTTTTTATTAAATATTGAATTAATTTTGTTTAAAAAATTAAGAGTCTTTAAAATTGATTTAGATATAAATTATATTTAAATAAAATATAACATTTATTTATAATAAAATTAGTTCTATATACAAATATTTTTTAAATTAAAAGGGTCTGCACAACAGACAGGTTCCTTGCAGATAGGTGACGAAGGGGTCTCAAATTACCAGCTTGCCCCTTTGATTGAAGCTTAACTGAGTTGAGGAATATGCTTCAGGCAATGCATATGCTTCAATTGAACACCTTGATGCTAATTTACTCTAATTGGTATTATTGAGGGTTAAGATGGGCAAGAATCAGCACGCTAACCATCATTTTCTACAGAGAGCATTTCAATGTATTATTTTCAGCGAAGAAACATACCAGTTGTACCATTTGCACTACTAATTCTCCATTCATGAAGGCTTAAAAGGGTTTTGATTTAATATAATTTTAAGAACAAATCTATAATTAAGACAATATTGAGCCTTATATGGCTCATGGTTTAATAATTGATTTTGGACAACTATGAATAATCATTTAGGTGATTCAGTGTTATTGAGGGCCATACAACAAGTGTGGCAACCGGCAATCCTATATTATGAGACCATAAATGATATAAAGAAATTCACCGTTCTCTAAGCAAAGATGGTCAGCCTCCACAGGACCCTCACACAAAAGCACGCGATCCAATACCTCTATCTGCCACCTACTCCAAATTCCCCTAGACAAAGATGCAATTTCTTCTAACTTAACTGAATTCTCAAATTGGTTGGGAACAGAGAATGAGTGGAGAACAACAGATGAAGAATCAGCTGCGAATGAATGATTGTTGCACCTCTTCCCTTGGAAAGTTCTTGACTAAAAGCTAGCCTAATAATTCCAAAAGGAGAAAAACATGCACAGATTTCATTTCTTGCTTGGTAAGGAGGGAGAAATACGTACCTTACGTAACGAGTTGAAACCTTTACCCGATTTGGATCCAAGATTTGACCAAGTGTCCAAACCACTGTGGTGCATTTTATTACTTCCTGTTAAAGTGCCACAGAAGATCGATACCAGTATAAATGGAAGGTGACGTGAAGATTGTAGAGAGCAAGCTGGAGTTGAATCTCACATGGCGAATTATATGATTAATATTTATTTCCTTCTTCTATTATGTAAAAGTAGAAATAAATGAATCAAAAGTGGAAATGAATATTAGGTAATATGTGGCAGATTATTGCCTGTAATGCATGAATCAACTATAAGAGCTATGCAGTGCTTGTAACTAAAAAGAGGAATTATTAAAGAAATAAAGAAGAGGGAAAAGGGTTGAGTGGGAGTATTGTGTTTTCTAAGATTGAATTGTGAATGTTTACATGGTATCAGAGCAGAGTTTTTTTTTTCTGAAATTCTGTTTTCCTGAATTCTGAAGCTTCTACTTTTCATCCTCTTTGTTTCTACAAAATAAATCAAAATCAGATTGATCTAAAGCAATGTCTGAAAATACTTCAGATATTGGTAACAAAACCCAAGAATCTGGAGAGGCAGTAAACACTGCTGCCCTCCTTGAAAAATTGACCCAACTCATAACCCTACAACAAAACCAGATTATATCCTTGTCTCAAATAGACACACATAAACCTGCTACAACCGTAGTTGAAGCGTCTATACAACCAAACCCAATATCCATTAAGTTAGATGACACAAACTACACTCTTTGGTCACAAGCAATGCGGATGTATGTAAAAGGCCGGGATAAAATGAAACATATCACTGGCAACCCTTCTCCACCATTACCATCTGATCCCCTGTTCCAGAGATGGGACATTGATGACTCCATAGTAAAAGGATGGTTGATTAATTCCTTAGATCCGAAACTACAAAACACCTTCATTCAATATCCAACTGCAAAAGAAGTATGGGATGCAGTTGCCACAACCTTTTATGATGGAAACGACAAGGCCCAGGTGTACAATCTGAATAAAAGAGTAACTCGACTCAAACAGTCAGGGAGATCAATAGAAGAATACTATCATGAGTTACAGGGGCTATGGCGTGAGATTGACTACCGTCGTCCCAATCCTATGATTCATGCTGAGGATATCACAAAATTTACTGAGTTTGCTCAAGAAACCCGGGTATATACATTTCTAGATGGCCTAGATGATAGGCTAGACAACGTGAGGGCTGTTGTCCTACAGATGGCATCTTTTCCTTCAGTAGAACAAGCATACGCAATAGTCCGAAGAGAAACTTCACGACAAGGGGCCATGCTAAAAGGAGAAGAAGGAATTGGCAGCTCTATGGCAATGATGTCACAAGGATACATAATACAAGACATGTAGCAGTTACACCTTCAACGGAATTAGCTACCATTAAATGATGTTTGTTACATATTCTGTTAGGATAGTTAGGCCTGGTTGTTAGTCTATTAAATAAGTTTTAACTACGATGTAATATATATACCAGTGTTTGTACTCAGTATTATGAGAAATGAATTCACAAATCCAATTACAGCTTTATCTAAGCTTTTATGGTATCAGAGCTTGATTAGGCATAAGCCATGTCTCACCCTTCTTCTCCAAATCTCAATTCCGATTCTAACATGACAACCATTACCTCTGCAGAACCTCTGGTGATTATCAACACACCTATTGCTACTAAATTACATCGAAGCAACTATCTCGCATGGAAATCTCAGATAATTCCAGCGTTACATGGTCATGATCTTTATCGATTTCTTGAAGATACCCCTCCTTCTTCTCACTTGACAATTGCTGGAATACAACAACCTAATCCTGTCTTTTCCACTTGGCGCAGGCAAGATCAACTCTTGTTGACTTGGCTCAGATCCTCATTATCAGACACGATCTTAGGGCAAGTCGTGTCGTGTAACACCTCATCCGAGCTCTGGCAATTACTTCAGCAGACCTTTTCTGCCACTTCTCGTGCTCGTCGTGCTGAACTCCGACGATCTCTTCAAAATGTCACTAAGGGAGGGAAAAACTGCTCGGATTATTGTCAGCAAATCAGATCTATTGCAGATGAGTTAGCTTTCATTGGTTCTCCAGTGACTGACGAGGATCTTGTACTTCATGTGCTCGGTGGGCTTGGATCTGATTACAATGCTCTTGTTGCTGCAGCAAATGCGAAAGACAACTTGTCGTTTGCCAAGCTTCAGGCCATGCTAATGAGTCACGAGTCGCTTCTTCAAACTCAGCTGGGGAATAGTAATTCTAATTCTCTTTCCTCTTTCTCTCCCAATCCCACCGCCTATTTTACTGCTCCTAAATCGGGTCAGAAGAATTTCTACCCACGGCCCTATAGATCTGGTAATAATCAAAGGCCACGTACTTTTCGTCCGTCAGCTTCCCCACTGTTACCAACACCTACCTCTGCTCCCCGGTCTTACACTCATTACTCTCAAAAGCCCAGTTCAACCTTTGCTCCTAGGCCAGCATCTATCCGGCCTACAACTTCAGATCAGACTTTTAATCCAGATAAGAATGTTATTTGCCAAATCTGTGACAAAAGAGGTCACAATGCCAAAAACTGCTGGTATAGGATGGATGACACTTATACAGTTCCTTCTTCTCAGTCTTCTTTTCAAGCTCACTTCACACAACCGAGTTTTCAACCAAAATTTCAACCATACTATCAAGCCAACAGTGCACAACCTGCTTATGCTCCTGCGGGACCCGAGTGGTATCTTGATTCCGGGGCATCTCATCATGTAACGAATGATATAAACAATCTCTCATCTTATCTACCATATGAAGGGGTTGATGCACTTCACATTGGAAATGGATCTGGTATGAAGATTTCTCACACTGGTTCTTCCTACCTAACCTTCTCCAATCATTCTCTCTTGTTACAAGATGTGCTCTATGTGCCTAATTTCACAAAAAAAATATTGAGCCTATCTCGCTTATTACTTGACAATTCCATTCTCATTGAATTTTCTTCTAATTCTTGTGTTATCAAGGAGCGCCACACCTTGCAGCCTCTTCTTCATCTCACTCTTCTTAAGGGCCTTTACATTTTACCACCTCAAATTGTTTCTTCTCCTCATGCTCTTTTTGGTGTGAAGGCTTCGGCCGACCTATGGCACATGCGGTTTGGCCATCCATCTTCAACAACCACCCTCAAGATGTTACAATTACATTCCTTACCATGTACATCTCATAAAATGAATCTTTGCCATGATTGTTATGTGGCTAAATCTCATAGATTATCCTTCTTACCTAGCACTTCTATTTCTTCTTCACCTCTCCATATTGTATACTCGGATGTTTGGGGCCCCGCCCCGATATTGAGTGCTAATGGTTTTCGATATTATATCATTTTTGTTGATGATTTTTCAAGATATACTTGGATTTATTTCTTGCGAACAAAGGATGAAGTTGTGCATGTCTTTTCCGCTTTCAAGGCTCAAGTGGAAAATCTACTTCAATCCAACATTAAGATTCTTCGTACGGACGGCGGTACCGAGTATAAGCCCATCTCTCGGCTTTTTCCATCTATTGTGCATCAACAAACCTGTCCTTATACTCCTCAGCAGAACGGCACCTCTGAACGACGACATCGCCACATTGTTGAACTTGCACTCTCCTCCATGGCTCATGCCTCCTTACCTTCTTGCTACTGGGATGATGTTTTCCTAAGTATGGTTTATTTGATTAACCGCCAACCATCTTCCCATAATGGTTCCTCTCCTTATTTTACCCTCTTTAAGACATTACCTGATCTCTCTTCTCTACGGGTTCTTGGTTGCTTGTGTTTTCCTTATACCCGACCTTACACCGCTCATAAGCTCCAACCAAGATCTTTACCTTGTGTGTTTCTTGGTTATTCTCTCACTCACAAGGGTTACAAATGTCTTCATATTGATAGTGGCAGAATGTTTATTTCTCGTCACGTTTCTTTTGATGAACAAACATTTCCTTTCCAGCACTTGCGCTCTGCCGATAAATCATCTTCTGCTGATCACACGCCTCTGACTTTACCCCTATTGTCTATCAATAAAGGCCCACTACCTACTGGGCTAGGTTCCAACTCACTTTCTCCGCAGCCCTCCTCACAAACTTCAGGTGATTCTTCTCCTGGAGCGGATCCACGTGATTTCTTGCCTCTACCCACTTCTTTCATCAATACTTCGAATACTACTCCTCTTGGAGATGATCACATCTCTCTGAATAATACACCTGCCCTACCTATTTCTTCACAAACCACCTCTGTGCCAGCTCCAGCTCATCCTGCCACTTCCATCCATTCAATGATGACACGAACAAGAGATAACACTCGTAAAGCTCGTGTTTTTCCTGATCATGTTGCCTTCCTTGCCAATACTTATCTTCACACTGAACCAACCACTTTCAAACAAGCAAAATCTCATTCTCACTGGATGAAAGCCATGTCAACAGAATATGATGCATTAATCACTAACAATACCTGGACATTAGTACCTTTTAATCCAGATTACAATGTGGTTGGTTGTAAATGGGTTTACAGAATTAAAAGACTTGCCAATGGTTCAATTGAGCGGTATAAGGCCCGGCTTGTGGCCAAAGGTTTTCATCAAGAGGAGGGTATCGATTTCTTTGAAACTTTCAGTCCCGTGGTTCGTCCTACCACTATTAGACTTGTGCTCACCATTGCACTCTCTTTCGGATGGACTATTCGTCAACTTGATGTTCACAATGCCTTCTTGCATGGTAAGCTTCAAGAGACGGTTTATATGCAACAACCGCCGGGATTTGAGGACACCTCTAAGCCTAACCATGTATGTCTTCTATCCAAAGCCATTTATGGTCTTAAACAGAGCCCCCATGCCTGGTTTCATGCTCTTAGTTCCGAGCTTCTCAAGCAAGGGTTTAAAGCTTCTCGGTTTGATCCTTCGCTTTTTATTCTCTCCTCACATGGCTCCATGCTTTTTGTTCTCATTTATGTGGACGATATTATTGTCACCGGGAACGGCCCTGATCTTATCCAGTGTTTTATTTCTTCTCTTCATCAGTCCTTTGCTCTCAAGGACTTAGGTGATTTACATTTCTTTCTTGGTGTTGAGGTGATATCCACGTCTTCTGGTATGCATTTGTCACAACCCAAGTATCTTCATGATATTCTGGTTAAGGCCAAGATGCTTGATGCTAATCCATGTCCCACTCCCATGGTCCCAAATTGCAATTTATCTCAGTATGCTGGTGACCCATTTGGTGATCCTCACTTATACCGGTCTATAGTTGGTGCCTTGCAGTATGCTACTCTCACCCGACCCGATATTTCATTCGCGGTTAATAAAGTATCTCAATTCATGCATTCTCCATCTATGATTCATTGGGCAGCAGTCAAAAGAATTCTACGTTATCTCAAGGGCTCTCTACATCATGGTATCACACTCAAACCTATGTCCAGCTTTGATCTGCATGCTTATAGTGATGCTGACTGGGCAGGATCAGTCAATGATCGCAAATCAACTTCGGGTTTTTGCATTTACTTGGGTCCTAACATCATTTCCTGGGGTTCAAAAAAACAGGCTACTGTTTCACGATCAAGCACAGAGGCTGAGTTCCGATGTCTTGCCTCTACTTGTTCTGAACTTATTTGGTTACAGATGCTGCTTACCGAACTGCGTCTTCCTCTTTCCTCTCCACCAACGTTATGGTGTGATAACATTGGTGCAACCTTTTTAGCAACTAATCCGGTTATTCCTGCCCGAACAAAACATGTGGAAATAGATTTTCACTTTATTCGGGAACGACTGGTAAATAAAAGCCTTCGTCTCAGTTTCATTACTTCAAAGGATCAGATTGCTGATGTTTTTACTAAACCCTTGGCCGCCCCACGGTTTCTCCATCTCATTTCCAAGCTGACGGTTTCTCAGTCGCCATCAGCTTGCGGGGAGGGTAATACAAGACATGTAGCAGTTACACCTTCAACGGAATTAGCTACCATTAAATGATGTTTGTTACATATTCTGTTAGGATAGTTAGGCCTGGTTGTTAGTCTGTTAAATAAGTCTTGACTACGATGTAATATATATACCAGTGTTTGTACTCAGTATTATGAGAAATGAATTCACAAATCCAATTACAGCTTTATCTAAGCTTTTAATACAAGCACTTCGAGGTAAAATCTGCTTCAAACAAATACCCTTCTAAACAGGAAAAAGCTAAGTTAAAATGCAGTCATTGTGGCGAAACGGGACACTTGAAGGAGGGATGTTTCAAAATAATCGGGTATCCTGATTGGTACCATGAGAAGCGGACAAAGCAACAAAGAGACAAACCGAAGGGAAAGACAAACTGGGCAGCAACTAACTCAAACTCAGGATACTCGGGCCCCACTTACTATACAGGCTCTTGTACCAAACAAGTCTCACAACAAGGTGCTATAGGATCAGGCCAAGAATGGAGTGTTCCAACTCGCAACTGGACCGAACCTAGTTCTGCTTTGACACTATCAC